>QFDV01000524.1:0-14329 GCA_003315845.1 Lactarius trivialis
CAGTTGATTCATCATCCTGAATTGGCCGTGAATCACATCTGAATCACGTCATGAATCATGCATGAAGCATCCACTCTGACTGCCCCTAATAACTCAGAGGTCGAGGGTCCCTCTGAACGGCAGCCGACTCCGGTCGACGTCAACCTCTCCGATCCTGCGACGTACTGCGCTCGTTCAACCACGATGGCAACTGCAATGCCTAGACTAGCAGAACGATCCGCAAGGTGGCAGAAGGTGTGCAAGGTGTACCACGAGCGCTCAAAGGATATCGTTTTATACTAACTTCCGCCAATGGAGACCCGGCGCCTTTCCTACCCACTCGTGACTACGCAGTTGCGGCCGTTACTGTGGCTATTACTGACATCTCCCTCTCCTGCGGCGGTCTCATTCTCATTCCCGCAACAGGCCACCTCGCGGAGCAGCTGAAAACGCGCGGCTGGATCGTCGCCCGAACACGTACGTTTTCGAGCGTGTGGCCGAGCCAGTCGTGCGTACTAGCTACTTGCTTCATCACACATCATTATCGCGTCTTTGTGCTTAATCCTGGCACCCATTCTCATGGTCGAGGACTAATCAATCCCCAGAACAAAGTCCCTTTCAAGAAAGCGTCTCGTTCTGGACCGGCGCAGGGGAAGAAGATGCGGGAGTCCCCGAGGTATGGAAGGAGTGGACTTGGGCTTCTTCTCTTCGCCGTTGTAGATATCTTATGAGGACAGGGCGCACACATGTATGCGGCCAAGAAACAAATAGAGCCGTTCCTAGACGAGTCTTCGCGATTCTGATTGCGCCTTCATGGCTTGTGAATTTGCACCCACCAGCACCAGCACCGGAACTGTGGGTTCTCCCCTCATGCTCCTTCCCACAGTGATTGGTGCCTCGCTGTAATGGGAGTTCCCATGTCGCTTCAATTCAAATACGTATCACAGTATCATCGGAGCGCAATGGAAACCAGGTGATCATCGATTGTCGACGGAACGTTGAAATAGCCTGAGCCCTAGTGGGGGTGAGGTGGAAGAAAAAATGAAGGAAGGAAGTGTGCCTCAGGCTCTGCTCTCGAGTTTGTCTCGGGCGCTTGTGATCACGAGCATGTTTGAGCGCTGTTCCCAACTTTGTTCCTGTGAGCGAAAGCTTATCATTAGAGACCTGCTTTTGGACCCGGGCAAAACAGACAAACGACGAGAGTGGTTGCGTGAGTGGGTGAGTATAGAACGCATTTGGGGTCGCGACGATGAACGGATGGATGATGACACCGAATATCAAAAGCGCTTTGACAAGCTGGTCAATCACCCCCGCTCCGTGAGAGCGACCGGCCCCCCGTGCACTGGTGCTGGTAATTGCACTCAATTGCAGAACAAAGCTCAGCGAGAAGCAACCCACAGGAAATGGAACACATAGTTCTCCGCCGTTGCCCCCTATAGGGTCTTCTCCTGTTCGTAATCCGATGACACAGCTGCCGGAGCGCGCACGATGCGCACGTTCAGCGCTGGCTGGTGTGTCGTCTCTTCTCTTGCGACGCCGAGTTCAGGACTGACTGACGCTCCGTGTCGAGGTAGGGCCATGCGAAAGCGGTCGAGCCTCGTATGTTATTGCTGAGGCGGTGGCTGCTGCGCATGGTGGTGGTTCGATAATTGATGGACGTGTAAAGTGGAAGGGATGGTCACTGGTCACCCCTCTTTGGCGCGGACGATTACGCCGAGGCAGTCTTCTGTGCGCCGCTGGTCGATGATAAATAACATGATAACATGCCGCGCGACTGGTCGATGATGGAAAGAAGGTCAACATGGAACAAAGAAGAAGAGTAAACGCGATACTCACGGGATATCCTTGGGTGCAGAGATGAGACAAGAATTTTCATCTGGCTCGTCTAGAGAGAAGAGGAAGGAGATCGCAAGCCGCTCAGTTGCCATCATCTTTCAAACACGCTTCCGCATGTCGTGTCTTCCTTCCTCAACTCACATCTGACACTCCCATGATAAATATACAGTAACGGTAAGTTCCCTACCCTACGGCTTGACTAAATAAATTAATAAACCACAAAAAAAAAAAGTGATATCATGGGCGCTCATTGCGTGTGCCTTGCACCCGCGGCAAACTGGGCTTTGGTGTTTTCTGGCTACTCTCTAATAAACCGAACCGTAACAATCAACCGCCTCGTAAGTAATTTTAAACTGCCAATACATGGAGGTGTCTAGAACATTATTCTACAGTTGGATTCGATCATTCGAATACTGTATACCGCTTCTTCGGAGATGGCCAAAGATCTTGGAAGAACTACTGAATATTCCGGGTACAAACTTTCCTTTCAAGCCGAGTCGACCCAACCTCGCTGCTTCGACCAAGGCCCGGGTTCTACTAGTGAAGAGAGAAAGCATTCTGACTCAAAAGGGCTCTCCAAGGACTTCTCTGACATCGACCTCTTGTAAATACTATCTTTGCGATCGAACTGTCGAATCCTCCAGCATACTGAGGCCACCTCCCCAAAGCTCACACTACATTCCTGCGTCTCAGAAATGGCGGATCACCAGTCTCTAAGCGTAGCTGATCTAAAGGACATCCAAGCTGGTCCAGTGTTCGCATTATTTTTCTATCTCGTTTTTACTATCTTCACTCACATGTTTCGTATTTCCCGCAGAGTTCCTGTCCCCACCAAAAGCGTCCTCTTCGTCTTTTTCTCCATAACAAACGTCCTCAAATTTCGTATCCTCTTACGAGATCTTTTACCCCACATCACTACCTCCGACAGTGCGCGAAGAATGCGGGAAGAGGTCGTTCAGGCCAAGATTAGATCTGGTTCATCTGAATTGATCACTTTAGCTGGCATCAATGTCTCCTTCTCTCAGCGTGGTCTTGATAAACTCCTCAATAACGCCGATGCCAAAGATGAAGCTTTCAAAGAGGGCCAACTGCCAAGAGCGGAAAGCCTCGGTGACGACCTGAAAAATTGGCTTCCCGAGTTTAAGACCAATTCTATCGACGGCCTCTTTGAGGTCACCGGCTATCCTGAGACGCACCTCCAGAGCGTCGTGGGAGAGAAAATCAAAAACTCTCTTCAAGTTCGCGACCGCGAACCTGCGATCACTGTCATATACGAACATTACGGTAAGGTGCGGCCTGGCGAGTCGAAGGGCCACGAACACTGTGAGTCGATTCCTTACATCTCACACCTACCTTGACACTCAGCCGCCACACTGGCAGTCGGTTTCAACGACGGTATATCCCAACCGTTTGTCAAATTCGAAGACGACCACGTGCAGAGACGTGCGAAATTCCCTGGCCAAACCGTCGTTAATCCAGGTATTATCGTCCTCGGACAGCCTGGAGACACCGCACCACGTCCTCCGTGGGCCAAGAACGGCTCGTTTTTGGCTTACAGGCATCTGAAACAGCTCGTCCCCGAATTTAATACATTCCTCAAAGGAGTTGTCTTGCGCTCCATTTTCGGTACCCTAGAAACCGGCCCCAAGGACAGCGAAGACCTTGAGAAACGAGTCGACTTCCTTGGTGCACGCTTGATGGGAAGGTGGAAGAGTGGTATGATATTTGTAGATCCCTAATTTCCTTATTTATTTATTGACGATGTCCTCCTGTCTTAGGACTACCTGTTGTACTTACCCCGATGGAAGGCGGGAGGTTTCCAGAAGACAACCCCACCATTGGGAAAGACCCCCAACGCAACAACGATTTCAATTACGGTCCACGTGAGGAGAGCCCTCGAAAGCAGTTCTTGTGTCCCTACGCCGCTCACACACGCAAGACGGGGCCTCGCACGGATATCAGCCAAAAAGATGAAGAAGAGCACATGATTCATCGTGGGGGTACGCCAGTGCACTTTTTTGCGACAACCTTCGTATTGACAAGCACATCTCAGGGATTACGTACGGTCGTGAATTGTCAGCCGGGGAGGAGCATGAGACCATTCATGAGCGAGGACTATCGTTTGTTTCTTACCAAAGTTCACTGTCGGCAGGATTCGAGTTCATGTACGTGACCAACTTCTGCCGTGATGTGGTATCTGTCTAACCGATTTCGTCTCAGTCAAAAGAGTATGTTAACATTAATAATCACGCTTTCAAATACTCTTGCTGATATTATGTTTTAGACTGGAGTAACAATGAGACTTGTTCGTCATTTATCACCTTCATGTCTCCCCCACTGACGTTTTGCGCATAAGTCCCTTTCAATACTGGCACAGTTTCACCTGGTTTCGATCCAATCGTCGGTCAAAAGCAGGGCCAAGCGCGCAAGATGACGGGGTATGATGCTGAAGACCTTCCGAAAGCGCTCTCGATTCCAATGGAGTTTGTCATCGCTCAGGGTGGCGAGTACTTCTTCCTACCTTCTATGACCACCCTCGGAAGAATTGCCAACCCTATTTATTGATTTGTGAGCTCCCTCGTGTAGCTCGCCTGTCGGTGTGTGTGTGTGTGTGTGTGTGTGTGTGTGTGTGTGTGTGTGTGTGTGCTCCTGAATAATCGTTAGGCTGACTCAAACAGAGCACTTATTTCCTTTACCCCGTTTTTGTACTAGTAACACAAGTTGACCCAAGTATCAGATTGATCTCACATGCAAACGCGCGAAGGCGTACTGATTTCACTCTACTACCAACCTAGAATATTTGGTACGAGTGATGTTACACGATTGAGTCTAGAGACAGAACATGGATGCATCGGGCTTTCGTCACTCATCGTGCTCCTCGAACTTGAGGTATCCCGCCCCTCACCAATTAGCTTGAAAAGGTCTCGGAAGGTGTCCAGGTTGCAGGGAAAAGAGTCGAGCAGTGCTGCCGTTTACCAAGCAGACGAAATGTTTGTCAGAGTCGTCGAGCACCAAGGGAGGACAACAGGAGGACAACTCGCGCGGGTCGCGGGTCGGGTCAACGCCGTCATCGCGGGGCGCATTGGAGTCGCATTGGGTACTCTGCAGAACCAGTGTACGCATACGCGTCCGTTCTTGCAATGCGTCTGAGTCGGACCTCCCCACACACAAACAAAATTAAAGGTGCACCAGAAGTCCGTGAGCCGTGCGGCTGCATGATCTGCGGCAGTGTAACGGACACAGGCTGGCCCCGGGCCCTGCTTCACATCATCTTTGTCGACGGGCATGAGCACAATGTACCCGACCTCAGGCTATATAGCACATAAAGAGCCTGCCTCCACGCCCATCAATCCGGGGCCTTGCACACTCTCATCACCTTTCGGCTCCACATATCCACGCATACATTGCATTGTCTCGTAGCTTGGGGAGAAAGACAATACGACTTTTGCGAAGCTGTTCACAACGCATAATTACGAATAGAAGACATGAGACTTACAGCTTGCGGCCTTGGACTCTGACGACGGAATGGTACATGATCCCGGGAGTTCCGCTCTAGTTCCGACTCGGACCCGCACACGTCATTCTTCATGGAACAGAAGCAGGTCAGGTGGGTCAGCTCTAATTCGTCCATATTTTTTCTGACCAAGTTTTCAATACGAGCTGAATCGTGATTGGTTACTGTATAACGTAAGCGGTAAATATGTACAACTACGCAGACATCCGAATGAGAACATCATGATCCGAATGATAATTAGTGCGAGTTTACGCCGCTCTACCGCCGTAACTTGAACTTCAAGTTGGACCACATACTCGAGCGCCCATCAATACCATCCACTGCCGTGCCATAACCTAGGTATTCCAATACCGGTGTTGGGACGCATGTGATCCCATCATCACCCAGGCTAGGCCGAATCTAGGCTCATCCGGGCTTAGTATTCTGTGGACTCGGAAGCGGTAAATATGTACTACAACTACGCACGCAGAATATGGCAGGAGCTTACGCTCTAACTCGCGTCTCGAGCGAGCACTGCGCCCCACAACCAGAGCCAGATCGTTTTGTGACCTTCTCTAGATATTCGATTATTGAAATTTTCTCGTCAGGTAGATGCTTTCATGCATTTCCCGTAATCGAACAAATGTACAGCACCTGGATCAGAAAAGCAGCCTGCACTTGAAGTGGCTATAGCCAACTTGAAGTTGGACAAATACTACCAGAGAACCGCTGTGTCGGATGCGCATATCATTTCTATGGATATGTCTTGCTTTTAGTTCGTGTTACGCCGATGACTTGTGGTTATCGATGAGCCAGCTGAGATCATATTACACAGATTAATCGTTTAGCAAGCGGATTTCTAGAACGACATAGATCATAGATGCTTCATGCCATGTCATAGGACATGCTCTTCGCTTGCTCGGGTGTGTTGATGACCGAAAACAGAACGGACTTGTAGTCATCGATTAGATCCTTGTCTTTGCAGAGCGATCCAGGTTTCTAGAACGTATGCAGATGCTTCGTACATCGGACTTACCGAGGTGTGTCGATGACTGAATCACAAGGCCCTGCCAAGGAGCTTTTCGGGGGCTCAGCGAACATTTTCGGAAGTATGAACTGGCGCCCCAAAATCATTTTCAAAAAGCTACGGTATCTCAGCGGAGGCCCTGTAATTTCAACACTAATATCGGGATTAACGAACGTTGGTGCACACTGGACGGCTGATCAGGAAGTGGATTTGAATGCCAGTGGGTGCGGACGCTTGAATGAACCAAACATTGGTACGTTACGCCGCTCTATTACGCCGCCCGATTATTTTCTTCTCCCAAACATGTATGTCCTCTTCTTTATCCCTCACCGAGATGATTCTGACCTTTCTAAGCAGTCACTATGTACCCGGCGGGAAGTGAGGTCTAGCGAGTCCGGGTCGCCCAACTGCTGGTCCCTTTGGAAGAGTCCCTGATCACTATCGCATTCGGATCGCCGTTTATCCCTGTCATCCGTCCTTCTTTGTTTATTCACAGTGCCCCTCAAAGTCAATCGCAGCAAGCCTGAAATGCCAAGGACTCGGAGCTCGGACATTCTGTCTATGAATATATGAATATCAAGAAGGATGTGTGAGTCTTCTCATCGATCTGGGGCACAGTATTATACATCTCCATACTAGGCCCCGAACGTTGAACTCGAACCCTGGTCACCCTTCTTATTCGGTCCTTCCATTATTATCGATTTCCATACTACCGGATTACAGTGGCTCTTATTGGCCGGTTCGTGTATTGATTCTTACGAGTGATTTCTGTTAAAAGGGAGTGAATTATCTCTACTTTGCGCAGACCTCCCTCAACGTCCTCCCCCCTTCGAATATTGTCTCGACATAATCCCAAAAATGTCACGCCGCCTGTCTGAAGAAGATGCACGTGTCTTGTTCGAACTGTGTCAAAAGAGTGGTCCCACGGCCCCTCAACTCGCAGATGTTATCTTTACGGATGTGTTCATTGCTGGCAGTGGCCCTATCGGGTATGTTTCTTAGTCAATCCCCATTCAGTAGTACGCCGGACCCCAACTGTATATTCTCTTTGTTCAGATGTACCTATGCCCGCACTATCCTTGACGAGAGGCCGTCGACAAAGGTTGATATCGCCGAAATTGGCTCTCAGGACAGCCCTATCGTCGGAGCCCACCACAAGAACTCTATTAAGTACTTCCAATTCGTTTCGCTTCCTAGGCCACCATTGACACTGATTTGCGTTCGTCTAGGTACCAGAAAGACTTCGATGCGTTCGGTGAGTTCTCGAACCATATCATCGACTCTTACTGAAGGCTAATCACACCGACGACAGTGAACGTCATTAAAGGCGCCCTCCAGCCTGTCTCAATCCCTCCTGGTGATACATATCAGTCAACCCTTGCTAGGGCTGCCTGGGCGCCCACAGTTAATCCGCTCGTGATCCATGGGAACAATCCTTCTCAGTCTCGTGAGAGGAACCTTAAAGCGGCCGCTGTCACAAGGACAGTCGGAGGAATGGCATCTCACTGGACATGTTCATGCCGTATGCTGTTCTCTTTTTGAGTTTGAGCATCCTCTTACACTTCCTTTGCAGCTGAACCGCATGAGGAGGAGAGGAAGGAACTCAACAAAGTCATCCCACAGAGTGAACTCAAAGAACTTCTTGCCCGCTCCGGCAAGCTCCTAAACGTTCACTCCGACCAGTACGACCATTCCATTCGCCATACTGTCGTTAAAGAACGCGTGGAGCATTTCTTGCCCAACCGGGGCGTGAATAATATCCCCCTGGCAGTCAAGCGTCGATCTGATAACCCCAACTTCGTCACTTGGTCTGGTTCTGATACTGTCCTTGGCGAGCAGGTCGTGAAGATCAAATTGCACACGGAAACTAGGGTAACGAAACTCATTTTCGACAAAATTCATCCAAGACGAGTCATTGCTGCGATATTACGTAGCCTGAATACGAACGATGACATACTTGTTATCGCCAAGGTTTGGGGTGTGTTACTACGTGGCTAACCCTTACTCACGGAGCCAAATAGGTTTTCGTTGTTGCATGCGGAGCGATCGGCACGCCGCAAGTTCTTTGGAATAGCACGGCCGACCCTCCCAAAGCACTTGGGCGCCACCTCTCAGAACAGTCCATGGCATTTTGTCAGGTTCGATATCAGTCGAATTGTGCAATATTGCTGATCGCAGAACGACTCCGCAGATTGTTCTGAAGAGGGAAATCGTCGACTCTATTTACACGGACCCAAGGTGGAAAGAGAGGGTCGCTGCGCACAAGAAGAAGTACCCCACAGACCCATTGCCCATTCCGTTCAACGATCCTGAGCCTCAGGTGATAATACCATACAGCAAGGATTATCCGTGGCACGTTCAGGTTCACAGGGACGCGTTTTCGTACGGCGATGTCGGTCCAAAAGCCGATCCCCGTTTGGTTGTTGATTTGAGGTTCTTCGGCAAGTCTGAGGTTGTAGAATCTAACAGAGTATATTTCCCTGAGGTTCCCAAGCTCGTCCCGGCGACGGGTTGGGAACCCGGCGTGAAAGACATATATGGAATGCCACAGGCTACAGTTAGTTCACCTTCTAAACATCTGGCAGTTCTAACGGAAACCTCGGCTTCTAGTTTGAAGTCACTCGAACTGACGCAGATGGTGACCGTGACCAGCGGTATGTTGTTATTGCCGAGGCTTCGTGAAATACTCAACGATATCACTTCACACGAACGAAAAGGATGATGAGGGATATGACCGAGGTCGCCAACGCTCTCGGTGGTTACCTTCCCGACTCCTCCTACCCACAAATGATGGTGGGTTTGACATTACTTTCCACTAGTATTTTGGAATGATTATCGGTTACAGGAACCCGGCCTTGCTTTGCATATCACAGTGCGCACTCCGTGTTCTTCCGCGAATTGTACCACTGCTGCTCGATGTTGACTGAAATTTGGTCATAGGGCACGACTCGTATTGGGGCTGATCCTGAAAAATCCGTTGCGAACGCCGAATCCAGGGTTCACGGAATCGACAACCTGTGGGTCGGCGGAAATGGTTGCATTCCTGATGCCACTGCTTCAAACCCGACTCGCACCAGCGTACGTTTTACAACTTCCTCCCAATTAAATTACTTTTCCGACATTAAATCTGACGTCGTTGACTTTGTTAAATTTTTAGGTCGCCATTGCGATCAAAGGTGCCAATGCCGTGGTTAGATACCTCAGTTTACCACGATCCTAGCTTGTCCACGAAGAGCTTCCGTCCTGCCACCTCTGCCGCCTAGCGGTTTTCTGTGGAAATGTGCTCCAACTTTATTCATCGCTGTGTTCCTTGTCTCTCGTTCTCAGCATTCGATGGCTTCGCCTTGTTGGTCCTGCTGTTGATTCGTCGAAAAAGTTACGGTCTCGTGTTTGTGCTGTACACTATTACCGTTTTTGCTACACTGTTCTTACAATATGAGGGAGAGAAGAACCAACCCGAGTCTGCTGGTCAGGGTCGAATTGTAAGTTAAACCAGGCGCCAGAAATGACGCAAAGAACTAAAGTAGTAAGCTGTATTATTTCTCCGCTGGCCCAGATTTATACCGACCAAGTTCGGCGTCGACTTTGGTAACGACGCCCCCCATGGGTACGACGGGGCACCCCTTGAGATAGCTGACGGATGGGGGCGCACTGTGTACAAGTATTTTTCAACGTCTTCATCCGACACGTCGCGTGCTGGCGTAGTTGTGCTCAGAACTGGCGCAGGAGATAACGGGTGGGTGATTGTGGGCATGGAGAAACTATAGCAGTGAGGGAGGCATTGCCAGTTAGACGCGAGATGCGGCGCAGTCCGAGTAGAAACTCACCCAGAAACGAAAGACATCTCGCTGATGCATAGAAAGCGAGGCCATTGCACACCCTAGAAGATCAGTCCGTTCAGTTCTTGAGTGATTTAAGCAAAGGCGTTTCGGCCACGGTGGGGTAAACCGGGACCACTTTCGACAGGCGGGTAACAAAGCGGGAACCTGCAAGGTAGACAAAGGGAATGAAGTACAAGAACTCGCTGAGAGCATTGGTGGACGTCGTGGTTACGGCTCTGGGAGACAGTGCGGGGACAGACGTCGGCGGTCAGATGCAGACCTCCCGTGTGCCGAGCGCGAACATCGGCGCACGGCGAGCGCGCTCGGGGGAGGACGCCCTTGAGTGCAATCCCTCTCGCACATCGAACCGAGAAAGCCGAATGGTTCGTTGCCCGGGTTGTGGAGATCTCCGCTGCGTACCCCACGACGATATCTTTGTTTTTGAGTCAAATACAAAGACATCGTTTCGAGACCTCGTCAAAGGCGACTTTAATTTTCTGTTCAACGTCTGCGAGAGGTATAGGGGCTGGAAACGGTGCCAGATGCCATTATTTTGCCTCTTGCGGCAACCTTGAGCCCACATTATTTCTTCCAAGGCGACGGGTCGAATCACGTGCATTCTAGAGGGCGGCGATTATCGATTCAGACGCCCACGGCGCGTTTGATTTCGGGTTGAGAGCAATTCCTATGCCTCGCTGACAGTCAAATGTTGCAAGTCGAGGAATGGGGCCACTCTATTTTCCCGAAACAACACGCCAATCAAGCGTACTCTCTAGGGAAAAACTTGGCTCGTAGAGGGAAAGGGTGTCTTCATCCCAGTCAGTGGTGGGCCTTGAGCTCGAGTTGGGAGTGAGTTTTTGCGTTGGGTGACCTGCAGTGTGGTGGGTTGGGTTAAAAAGGTAGCACAGTCATTGGGCTGTTGGGCATAGTTCCGCTTACATTGTTGGGGGATTGTGTTATGAGTCACGGTGGGCTGAGCATTTCTTGGTGGTATCCTACTAGTTTTTATATTACAGTAGGTCAAGCAGTAGGTTAGAATCTTCAAGTTTAGGTTGGAGCGCGGGATCATGTTCAAGTTCTGTGTGAGTGTGCCAGTGGGAGCCTGTCCAGTCCAAAAGGATCCAAAATAGGAAATCTCCTGCCAGTGGCCCCTTACAGTAATCCACGAACGACTTGCACAGACGGCATGCTGCAATCATCTCACTCGAGCCTGAGGCTACGGCTCTGAAATTGGTTCGTATTTGTAGGGCCAAAGACGGCGAAGTGTTCCACCACTCGACGTACCTCCGCTAACAAACGGAACAGACTAGCAACTATTCATGGCATGGAAGGGTACAGCTTCACATGTCATTTGTGAACGACTGGGCCTGGACTAAATCTCGTGTGGCAGATCACCGAGGCATTTTGTGCAAATTAGGAATCGAGGAGGACGCAGCCCTCGCATTTTTCTCAAATGGACGGAGGCTGAGAACGGAGAACTTGTCGAGGCGCAGGTATGGTCTGTAGTCTCCGCTGCGCATTCGAGCGTCACACCTTCGAATCCCAAATTATCCCCTAGGCCATCTTCGTGTTCAACAAGTATTATCTGGACAGAGACCCTGACGAAGTGGCGAAGCTCCTTCACATGCGGCCTCCACTGCAGCCCCCAATCGTTCTCCCCTTCCCGGTGCTCGTGCCGCAACCTCTTACAGAACCACAGACTATAACGCCATCGCTCAGGCCTGCTGAGTTTGGGTGCTGAATTCGGCTGAATAGCGCAGGCGCACATGCGGTATCAGCGCTCTGCCCTGCGACCGGCATCAAACCTCGTCGTTTCCGGTGAGGGGATACGCTATGCTGTGGAAGAATTTCGTGGGTCCCGCGTGCTTTCCTTATTTTGCAGATGCTTATACTATATTTCATAGAAAAAACGTTGATCTGCAAGAACGCCTCCGTCACATAGAGGCGACCGTGATTGATGACGCGACTGATGCGAGATCAATATGTGCACGGCATGAACTAGACCCCTGGATACGGCCGTGACGCTCGAGTTGTCCTCCCTCAGTTTACGCGGCAAAGTCACGTCTACTCTTGTTGGACGTGTCAACTGTTGTGGAGTTGGAGGTACCTTAGCCATTCATCGGTTTTCTCTTTCTCACACCGCCCTAGAATGTATGCACAGGCCGGTGCCTGCGTGCTTTTCGCCAGATTCACACACTCAAACGCGGGTCTTGTCGCACCTACAGGCTAGCCTAGAGACCAAAGGCGCCTTTTCTGATATTGAACGGTTACATGCCTATGGCGCTACGATGTTCCAAGTCAAAGGATTCTGTGCGTCATAGCGATGTGTATTCCAGGGAGACTGATCTGATTGCGTTACCATAGCAAGGCTTTTCCGCAAGAAAGTGCCAAGGCTTCTCGGAAGTGTTGTATGTGTATTGTGTATCAGTTTCTTCGAACGCTAGGTGGACTTATGCTCTGTCAAGTACTGCCGGATACCGAGCGACATCAGGCGTTTCGTGATGAGATACTTGACCAACTGCCGTTTGAACTCGTTGGAATGAATGAGACCCTACCCTCTGTCGAATTTCTGATTCAGAGGGAGAGGGTACAAACGAGCTCGTGAGGCACGATATTGTGTATCCGACCCTCACCCTTGACAAACGTAATGTCCGAAATAGTACGCAGATCTGCTACGCGTTTTGATGAATGACTTACGACTGGCGCCGAACGATAACGAAGCGGTACCCCGTGAATGCCCAAGAGGTGTGCACGAAGGACTGGTCGCCGACATAGACGCTCTTGAATCCGGTTTCAAGCTCGATGACCTCGTGGAACGAGCGCGTACATCGTCGCCGGTTCCTCCCTTAACCCCATTCCAGCTAAGCGCTCAGCCTCTGTCAACTCTGAGACGACCCAGTTCATCGCAGTGTTCTCTTCATCCATCGGGGGATTTCTCGCGGAGGGCAGCCGTCAATTGACCACGAACGCGTAGAGCGCGGAGCTCCGCCTCCCAGTCAGAGAGCGAGGCTACCAGCGCGCGGTACCGTTCGAATTTTCGAGCAGTATAGGCAAGAGGCGGCAGCAAGAGGCGGGAACTTCTAGCAACCGCAACGCGGGTGCGGCGCTCGAGTGCGCAAACCATGATCGGGCCACTGAGCGTAAACTTAGTGAAACTCACGTGACGCAATTGCACTTAGCCGACAGGCTCGTGCGGGCTCTTGGAGGTCGCCGCTGGACGCTGGCTAGCAGGCGCACGCCGTCTTCACGGCGCCCAAATAATAGCCCAGCAGGCGGCAGGTTCTGGTTCGACGTTGGCCTCTCTGATCCTGTGGGCGCGATTTTGAGGACGGCGAACCGATCCGCCATTGCTTGGGCGCTCAAATATCGTTTCACTCGTTGGGCTGGGAAAATGGTTGCTACCTCTTGCGACAAGTCTCATTCATTATTTCCTGACCCACCTCACGGAGCGGATGAAAAATCGTGCTCATCCGAACGAACGATCCTCGAGCATTATTGCCAAGCCAAACGTGTGTCCATTTACGCCGCCGCCTACGTCTTCCCCGAGAGCATCGGAGACTACATGCTGCTGCAGGAGTACAAACAAACGCCTTCTTCCAAGAAACGCCCTCCCTTCCCGGCGGCGGCGGGTGGCGGCGGCGGCGGCAGGCGCAGACGCAGGGTGGGGGAAAGAAGACGCGGGGAATCCCCGAGGAATAGAAGTTCTTCTCCCTTCGCTGTCATGGAGCTATCTTATGCGCTCATGGGTGCACCACCCATCCCGCATTGTATTTGCGTGCGGCCAAGAAATACATCAAAGACCCGTTTTCTAGAGGCCACTCTGCGATTCTGATTGCGCCCGTTCTTCTTGGCTTACGGACCAGCACCGAGAAACTGGGTTCCTCCTCCTCCACCGCGGCGACTCGCTGTACAGTAAGTGAATGTGGCCCAAGAGGATGTTAAAAGCGCCAGGAACCGGCGTGCGAGAAGAAAAGCTGTAAGTTCCCGTGTCGGATACGTATCACACTATACCTGGTGCGATTATCGATTGTCGATCGGTGACGGAACGGCGAACTATATAGCCCTGTGAAGGGTGGGGGGAAAACAAAAAGGAAGTGTGCCTCAGTTCGTCCGCCCGTTGAGCTAACCTTACGCTTATGATCATGATATCTCGCCGAGCCTTTTTTTTTTTTT
>QFDV01000524.1:22912-38391 GCA_003315845.1 Lactarius trivialis
AAAAAAAAAAAAAAAAGGGAAAAGAGGTGGCCGGGCCGGGGGAAACCGGCTATCGGCGGCGGCTACCAGCGACTGGTCGGGTCGGTGCCCGTGTCGTTTGCTGTTGTGCGTAGTACTGCGGTGGGTAAGGAGGAGTCATGTTGGGTGGGAGCGCGCTCTGTATAGGGCGGGCTGGTTGGGCCACGTAGTACCCGTTGGCCTTTAGGCCTGATGATGGTGCGGTAGGAGGTCCCATTTCGTCGTTCAAGAGCGGAGGGCGGGTGGGTGTGGTAGGTGGGTGAACGTGGTTAAGTGACTCGTTGTATGCTAGCCATCGAGAGCAAGAATTAAAAGGAAAAACAAGGGTCAGGTTCCAGCACGGCCCCACGGCTATGCAACAATCGTTAGTCGAGTCGGAGCGCAGTCATGTCGGTGCTTGGTTGTCAGTTCTGGGGTGCTGCGCAAAAACTGACTCGACCTGCTGTACAGAGTACTTGTATGCATGGTGCAAGCCAAGCAACTACGTGTAATGTGCCTTGGGGATGTGTCGTCGGCCGAGTCATAGCCACGTCGGTATGATACGGCCCATCGGGCCCATTGGTCTCATCGCAATGCTGTGGTAAGTGGTATACACACTCTCCGAGTCACTAACAACGTATGGGGATACGTGCCGAGGTGCATGACAAAGCTGTCCGCTTAATCGGCGGTTGCTCTTGGCGGTTGCCCCGGAGTCACGGACGCGGGACCGAATTCTCAATTGAGAACAAAGCTCCCACACAACAACAGCGTCATACAATGTAGATAGATGTATGTAGATTACATGCACGGCAGGCTGTTATACATTAAACGAGAAGAAGATTAACAAGAAGATTTCCAAAGGATTATGATCGTATGACTAAAAAGAAAAGAAAAAAAATTAGGCCTGGAGTGAGCTGAGAAGTCGTTCACGTGTCTTGGGTCGCGATATATCGCATTATGAGCAGCGTAGCGAGGAATTCTGACAATATCACAGCGATTAGTGAACACCCCGGGTTGGAGGTCGCGCTTACTACTCACCGACAGCGAGATGCGGGTATAGTTCCTCGACGCCAAACGCGCGACCCGACGAGGTATCGTATACCTCACCGGGCACACCCAACGCATACCACGCGACGGTCTCCCCGTTCGAGTTGACACACTGTCCCCCATCGTACGTTTAGGGACTAACGCGCTCGAGAAAAAGCCACCACTCACGGTCCACTCCTCGAGGCTATCTTGTGTGTTCGTTCGCCAGCCCCAGATGTACTCTTTCGCGTCAGAAGCGGTGAATTTGCGATGGCGGGGCCTACGACAACGCGGAACGAACGAAGCGTCAAGAAGGGGGGGAGGGGGCCACGGCGACGACAACAACTTACCCTCCAACTATCGTGAGAAACGAGCTCATCGCGTGTGTCCGTGCTGAACCGTCAGGGCCGTTGAATGTGACGGTGCCGAGGGCGCTGCCCGCGCCATAATCGAGGATTGCGACGGGTGTGTTGAACTGCGTGACGAAGGAGTTGTATATCCCGTACTGGGTCGTCGCGCCGTTGGAACCATTATTGCGTATACGGCGCACGCACAAGTACATGCGGTCGTACAGCTCAGTGTACTCTGAGCCGAACAGCGACCCCGTCCTGTCCGAGAACATGAGCGGGAGGAACATCCGACTTGTCGCCATGGGTAAGTAACTGTGTGCGCGCGGTGGGGTTGTACAAGATGTAGAGGGGGTTGTAACGGTGCGTGTAGCAGGTACGAAGGAAAGAAGGCTAGAAACAGACACACAGAAGGGAGGAAGAACGAATTCCGGTGGCATTTTGTAACCTCCTTTTGTAACCGTGACGAGCAGAGAGAGTGCGTGCGTGCGACGCCAGAGTGTCAGTATCATGGACCGCACGGATTGGTACGAAATGAAATCCAATATGTTAGCTCCATCCCACATTAATTCAATGGATACATGAAAAATATGAAGTCGGCTGCGTGCGCGGCGAGGAACTCCGCAGTGGGGTGCTTCAGTGACCGCTGAGGAGGAGAGAGGACGGGCGCTTGCACGTGCCGGAGTGGCCCAGCGCTATCGATGAAAGATATGAAGGAGATGGAACGGGAAGCCGGCCTATCAGTTGCGCGAGGCAGGTAAAACCTCCGGCAAACTGATCAGCAATGCCCAAATGCGGGTCTTGGCAGTCGGTCGTCGTTCGTTGCGGAAAAGGAAAGTAGGGAAAAAATGAGATAGTCGGCAGGTGAGCCACCCCGAAGCATGAAAAGAGAGTGTGTAGCGTGATGACCGGAGGTTTATCGGCCACAGGCACGCACATCAGGCGAGGCCAATAAAAACATTTTTTTTTTGAAGCGGATGATAGTCCCAGATGCGGAAATAATTACACAAAGAAGGATCGGTGAGGGTGCCACAACTGCCGCAAATGAGTCAGAAATGGCATAGTCTGCATTTAGGCCGGTCCTTTCGGAAGGAATACACCACAAACACTCAACCCAGCTGCGATCGTCATGGGTTGGTGACCGACTGGCCAGGGACGTCGTGTTTCAGAGTAATGGTCAATGTTTCCCCAGGCCGCGGCTCACTAATTGTGACCGCCTGCTGCGTGGGTACGCAACCAGATATCGCCACAGCCAAGGGAAGCACGGAGGGGGGCGTGTTTCCTCTTGGCACCGACATCTTGTCGATGGGGAGTTCTGATCCGCGGGACCAACCATGGAAATGCGTGGTATGAGACGCCTCTGCTTTTGCAAAACAAAGTGTTGGAAATCGAGGGGGGGGATGCGGCGTTGCAAAACTAGAACAGACGGTTACATGCCCGCAGGGGCGAGAGGCGAAGAGTGAATAAGAGAAGGTCTTGCGGCTATGGCCAAGTTTGGAGACCGCTCAAATCAGACGAAGGTGTGAAATTAACGCGGGGGCCGATTCTGTGAAGTTGTTGGGGAGGCTAAAGGCGCGTCTCAATGGGGAAGAATTGGACGCACATCGTTTTGTAACATCTGCAACGCAAAGCTATGCCTCATGGTTATCGATCGAAATCGGCTTGCAGAGAGCGCTGCTCGCGAGGATAAAATTCTGACTTGAATCCAGCAAGATGTACGCGATAAATGAACCTTATCACAGAAGGCGCAATCAGTGTAGCTACCTTCCTTGTTTGCCCCACAACTCGTGCCGCAACCTAGGTCGTTATCTCCAGGTATACGCAATGCTCACCGATTTTTCCTAAAACATACACAATCACGGGGCGCGTTGGCCGGATCCAGAAAGGACATATTATATTTCCAGAGATAAGCGGTCTTGCGTATGCGTCGATGCACTTGTCCCTGTCACGAACATCGCACGGCGCAGTGGTAGGGCGTGGGTTTATGTGATCGTCGGGTTTTTTTTTGGCCGGAAGAAGGTCATCCACACACAGACCACGAATAACACCAGAGGGGGGACAGACTCCGAAGCAACATTTGAAATGGGGGGCAGAAATTACCGTGGGACACACAAGAAACAG
The DNA here is from genome assembly GCA_003315845.1 of Lactarius trivialis. Lineage (NCBI taxonomy): Eukaryota > Fungi > Basidiomycota > Agaricomycetes > Russulales > Russulaceae > Lactarius > Lactarius trivialis. The sequence continues at coordinate 26,404 of QFDV01000524.1, forward strand.
TAAGTGTCATTTAGTGCACGCAGCAGAGGGCATGTAGCATCGGTGTACCACGGCCAGGAGAAACAAACACAGATTGCGTCGAGACCTCAACCGGGTCTTGGAAGCCCTGCTTAGCCGCCCTCACGAGCTCGTGACTCCCCCAGTCCATGTTGTCGGGGAGCTGGTGTCACTTGGGCCTAAGTGATTGAGCGCCAGGCAAGAGAGATAGATGTGGTGGTGATTGGGCGCCGATTTCGCTTCTCCCTGCTCTCGTACAGCTGTCATGAAGGGCCAGCTGATGCCCGTTCCTTCTTGGAACAATCGTACAGAAAGCAAAGCAAAAAAAAGCAATTGTTTCCCCCAAGGTTTGCTTCATTGTTCATTGTGCCGGACCCTATGACAAGTCCTATGCAGCTGGATTTAGCATGTACCGTACAACGTCGCCGTCGCCTAGCTCAGCCTCCAGCAGATCAGAGAGTGTTCGGGGTGAAACACGGCCCAGGTCACTCCGACTCGGACTCGGCACGGACCACGGTGGGGCACATAGGGTGTGATATGACAATACATGCGTGCTTAGAAGCGGCGCTGGAATCGAACACCCCTGATTCACAATGGAAAGAGAAGTGAGCGATGACGAGGTGTAATATGATGCCCTAGCACAGAACAACCCGGCAACTAACCCAGTGTGAAGTAGGATCATCGCTGGTCCATCCTGAGACACTGGGGTGGTGAACAAAAGGCGCTTCTACCATTGCCTCCTATTATACGCTGCGGTGCAGAATACATGCAAGGGTTGGCCCGTCTAACGCCATACATGAACGCCTCGTGTGCCCTAGCTGAAACAAGGCAGCACGATCAACTACGTGCGAGAAGAGCACAGGCGGTAGACACACCTCCTAAACTAACCGTCTACTCACTCCCCCCCCTCGCCCACTTTCACCAGCTATCGCCTGGCATTGTCATTCCATCGCTCCCGGTCTCTAGCGCGCTCAGGCTCGCGCTCAGACCCGTCATTAGAGGAAAGCCGGCGTCTACCAAGATCCCTTCGATATGGTGAACGCGAACGGTCGCGAACGTAGCGGTCGGCGCGAGGGCTATGGCGCGGAAATCGGTTTTCACGGCCACGAGACTCATCGCGATCTGCTCTGTCGCGGGAGCGTTGTCGTTTGGGAGAAGGCGAGCGGCTGTAGCGCCGCCGATGCACGGGTGTCAACGATCGGGAACGGGAACGGGAATGGGAACGCGACGAGGAATTGTCACGACGTCGACCGTCGCGCGAGTGGTGTTGGTCCTTGCGTGCCGCCTTTTCGGCTCGCCTGGCCGCCTTCTCCTCCCTGCGTTCTGCTCTCTGCCGCTTCCGCTCGGCTTTCTCTGCAGCTTTGACGGCTGCATCCGGATTAACGTCCGCATCCCCCACTGACCGGGGAGGGACAGGTATAGCATTCGTGCCTGTACCCGGCGTACTCGACGATCCTTCCTTTTTGGTTGGACCAAAGCCACTATATGCGCGGAAATTGAATATTAGGGAAATAGGAAATGTGAGTGACGCACAGAGCAACTGAGAGTGCCTCCGCCTCTGCTTCCTTGATTTGACGTATTTCCTCGGCGCGCTCTTCCGATGTGCTTTTAAGGTCACGACTATACCAATGGATATCCTTGTTCTTCTGCCACCGACCAGTTGGGGCGTTTGTGCTATGGCCGAGATAATTCTAAACGTTGGTCAGAACGCAGTATGGATAGATTATGGGGAATACAGACCTCGCGATCCTTGTCAGCGGAGACGTCTGACCATTTGAATTCAGCTTGACCACCGCGAGTACCGCCGCGGATAGGCTCAAACATGGCGTTGAGGAGGAGGTATATGCGATTCAAACTCCGCTTGCACGCACGGGCCCTTGAGCATGTGAGCGGCAAAATCCGGATGATCGGTATGGAAAAAGCCGAGACGGTCTCGTCAACGAGTCGACCACCGTTTGCCTTCGCCTTCGCCCGCGCCTCGTCTCCCTTTCTCCGCATCCACCTTTCTTCCTCAACAAATCTCCTTTTCTTCCTCATTTCGCGACGCGACTTTACTACTACGCGTTCAAACTATCATGGGTAGGGGGTCAAGGTCAGATAAGGAGACCACATATGAGTTTCGCGATATAGTCCTCGCGAAGGTACGCGGGTATCCCCCCTGGCCGGGCATGGTGCGCTCTTCTTCCATCTTTCTGAGTTGCTCGTTTACCCATAGCCCTTACTGCACTCAGGTTGTTGACCCCCAGAATGTCTCAAAAGAGGTGCTCAGAGAACGCCCTCAGAACAAAAAGTCGTCCTTCTACTGCGTACGATTCTTTCCCAAAGGAGACCAGTAAGTTCCATATTGTACCCAGTTTTTCTCCCCACTTAAAATCAGCCAAGCGCATGGCTTGTCTCGAAAGACATTTCTCGGCTGAAGACCCACGAAATTGAAGCATTCATAAGCGAGCCCAGCAAGCGTAGCGGCGAATTGCTCGACGGATACAAGGTCGCCCTGAGCCCTACTAAGTGGGAGGAAGAACAAGAAGTCAAGCGTGCCCACGCAGAGGAAGAAGAGGCAAATGCTGAAGTCGATCAACTCGATGAGATGGACGGGTTAGACGCTGATGGCGACGCCGACGCCGACGAGGTTCCCTCTAAATCCAAGAAGCGTAAGCGCGAGCCGGAGACGAAAGCTAAGGCACGCACCAAGAGTTCTGCCAAGAAGGAAAAGGACTCGGATTCTACGAAGCGCAAGACAGCTGGTAAGCGCAACGGCGCCAGGAGCAAGGCGCTTGTCGAGTCGGAGGACGACGGAGCCGCAGAGGCTGATGGGGACGATGACGATGATGCCGGCCCCAGCAAACGAGCGGCTTCCCCACCTGCCGCTAAAAAAGCAAAAAAGGATGACGATCGTGCGTACTCTTGTGCCATCCCCTCGCCTTCGCTTATGCACCTTAGCTTTAGCAAGCGATCCAGAAGCAGTCCGGGTCAGAGACTGGCGACACAAACTCCAGAAGACGTTCCTGAACGATAAGGGGACTGGTCCCAAGCCAGAGGTCCGCATTTCCTGTTTTCGTCTCCTTTCTCGACTAACAGGACTATCAGGAAATGCCCGCATGCAATGACTTGTTCACTGCCATCGAACAATACGACAAGATGAACATCCATTATCTCTCCGTTCGTCTCCTCCTCTTCCCAAGTATCAGCTGTTCACAGTCCCACAGTACTCGAAAATAGGAAAAGTAATGCGCCATATACATCTGCAGCCATCGGATAAGATCCCGCGCGACGACGAATTCCACTTCCGTACGCGCGCCAAGGCGCTTGTCGATAAGTGGCACAATATCCTCAGCGCGAATAAGGAGGCTGGACCTGGCGCAAACGGTACGCCAGCTGGTTCGAGCCCTACCGCACCCTCCAAAGCAGACAAAGCTGAAGAGGACGTGCCGAATGGAGCTGCCGCCACCTCCGCGGCAGATGTTTCGGTCGCAGATGGGACAACATCGGTAGACGTGACTATGGCGGAGGCGTAGACGGACTCTTCGATGCCCAAATCCGCATGTGCGTGCCTATGCCTATGCCCCCTAACGATCTCCAAGCGCCCCGTGGAGCCCGAATCTAACTCATACGTGCTTTATCGTGACCTCGAGACTGTTTTTTTCTTGTTGTATATGATTTGTAGTTGTCCGCTGTGATTGTCTTCACTTTCTTTTCACTTTTTTTTCACGTATGGTGTGCTACAATAAACATTTGTTGATAGCAACTTGCGACGGTTATGATCCTCGCAGGACTTATGTCTTTTACTTATCCAGACTATGCGAACGGTTGTATGGTTTTCACGTCCGATTGGTCGGAGGGATTATGTTATAGTAGTATATGATCTCCAGTGAAGCGCCTCGCCTGACAGGCCCGTTTCAGTTGCTTGTTGTTGCTGCTTCGGCTTCTAACACCGTTCCAAAGCCTAATGTCCACATGTGCGCTAGGCAGTGAATCGAACGAGAAAAAAAGACGACGACGACGAACGAGGTAGATATAACCAGCAGCCACTTTCTTGTTCAAGTCATGAACGTGAAACAGGTAACAGCGAGGAGGGAGCGACGCGAAGCAAGGCTGGACTGGGGGATGGATCTCGCAACTGCCGTGATTGACGCCGCGATTGTGACAGGAGAAGTCGAATTAACTTAACACGCGCGTGCGCGCCGTCCCTGGTCTTGCACACGACGTGAACTTGCCTTACAGCTGTAGGGGCGCTTCTTCACCCGCGGCATCGGAGGAGGATTCAAGTGGGATCATTGATGGTCATTGGAGTTCCTTCCGAGCGCATGCCAGTGGGTGCAGAACGGCAAGTCAGATGGCAGCATTCGAACACGAGGTCAACTTCTGCAATGCGCATGATTTTGTTCCCAACAAAGCTGCTGTGATCCGGTTGGCGAGTTCTTTCAGCTTGTGACCTACAGTTTGGAGCGGTTCAATGGAACATGATTAAATCAACCTCGGAGTCAGTGATGCGGGCCGAAGAGTTAGTAGGCACATACTGGTTACCGCCCCGAATCTTATCTTTGATCGATTCCATTTACCAGACTGTTGGTGCTACTGTAGTACAGTACAGCACTGGCCTAGCTTGGCTTCTGTGATGCAACAGCCAAACAACACCAGCCCCAGAGAGCAGCAGCCGGAGGTCCATGATGTGGTTAGTTGTTCAATTGCAGTACAGAACGTTCAGGCCTCGTGGCGCTATAAGTGAGTCGGTATGCCGTCGTCGTTTTTTTTTTTGCCACGAGTCTGCTAGTCCGAGTCTCATGAGATTCAATGAAGATACTAGCGATCAACTTCGTAAGGCCCAAAAGCAACGTTGAAGTGCCACGTCGGACAGTCCAGAAGATAGAACTGGCATCTGCCGAACTCGAATCCCGAAACCGTACTGTACCTGCCACTCATCCTCTTCGGCGACCACTACCTGCGACTCTAATAATGACGTCACTGTACCATAACTTCATCGCACATCCCGTCCATCTCGACTTGGCGGCTCTGAGTTTGCGGAACAACCCACGCATTAGTCGCGGACCTCGCTGGTAAACCCTCCACTCGCATGCGACCACATCTCACGACAGTGGCGCTTCCACTGCTGTGGTCTCTTCACCCCTATCATAGTCTCAAGTTGCGCTTGCGGCCCGTGTTTGGTGTTCTATGGTGCACAATCACAGAATAACCCCAATCAGTCAACGTTCCGAAATAACGGGAAACCGATAGCGGACGTCCTCTGGCCGGCCATCAATCTCAAACTAGAAGGGTCCCTGATTCACTGGCACATCACGCGGAGCGCGCCAAAGGACGACCATCGTCTATGGGGGCACCAAACTTCAGCTGTACGTCAGAATCTCAATATTGGTACCCCCAGTTCGAGTTCGAATTTCGGAAAAACAACCACGGTTCGGAGTAATTCAGCGGAAGAAATCACCCCGTTTTTGTCGGATTCATGTAGTATTGTGCGGCGTTGTTGACAGACGTCAGGCGATCTCTTCCTTACTGTAAAATGTTGCCTCACCGGACATGCCTCAGTCGCCAAGCCTTGCTTGCGTCTGTCCTCGGCTCGTAACACCACTTCAGAAACATGGCTTGCGAAGTACGTGGGCGCTCGATCAATTTGAGACGCCGCTATCTGATGCCTTCTTTTTTTCCAGGTGATGGACAGGATGTCAAGTCATCTGTCCGAGAACCACGGTGTGTGTACGCAGGCCGCCTCTCGCTGTAACTCAACCTCATTACATTCGCACAGCGACTGACAACCTTCTCTTATATATACCAGGTTTGAATAGTTTCCCACGGTGGTCCAACAGAAAAGCAGCACTTGCGCTGTTGTTTGGACGGCACATATTACGACTCGCGAGTTTTGACTGCTATGCCAATTTTCACATGACAGTGTCCGGTTTGAAGCTTGAAGCTTGAAGTACCGCAAGAACACCGTCGCAGGCCCAGCGATGATTTCACGTGATGGTCACCCGCAACTGCGTATAAAGCCTAGTTCGGAAGTCACCTTAAAATGATAAGCGACCGTGACCATGTCCCAATCGTCGCTTTGGGCCACTACTGTATAGGACTTATTTTGCCGCGTGTCGCGGTCCTTTCACCTGACAATCACCGCAATCACGTTCAACTTGTCTAGGGCCGCCCGCATCACATCCGCGTCTTCATTCGTCCTGTGCTCATCGGCCTCCTGTGTGGTTACAATTCAGAGTTTGGGTTCTTCGGACCTTCTGGCGAATATTATCTTGTGCTATCGCCAGATTGTGTGCCTGGCCATTCCTTCCGCAGGGCTCACACACATTGGCATACCCTGTGGCAACCAACTATACCTTTCTTAGCACAACGCCTCTTCGTTCCCTAACACTAAATCGGGCGGTTATGGAGCCAAGGCGGCACATTCATTATCCCCTAACTGAAAATCACAATCCAAACCGCGCGCTTGCTACTGTAAGTTAGCAATACACTACTGAAGGCATGGAGCTCACGTGAGGTTCTTGACTTGACCTGCAGATGATTGTGACGTACTACTAGATGACCCCGCCCAAATTACGACACATTACGAGAAGAGAACGAAGAAATGATATATAAAGGGCGAATAACGCATCTTCTCGTGCGCTCTTCCTGTGGTCATGCACCCTCTATTGTTAATCTTGGTCGTCACCGTGGCGCATGGGCTTGCGGCTGGCCACTCCCCAAGTATAAAACATACAAGCAATACTGGAGCCGTCCGCGATTTGTTCGAAAAGCTTCTTCCCATCTCCAAAGACGTACTCCTCCATGAGTTGATGGGGCCGAAAGTTGGAGCTGATGTGAGTCACGGTTTTTCTCTACTCACAGAACGCGCTTAATGCTGTTTTGGTCAGCCCGGCGTCATCGTTCCCGTAATCCCCGATCCCGAGCGTCCAGAATACACAGTATATTGGTTAAGAGATGGCTGTCGTATCTATCACACTTGGCTCAATGAACTCACCGCACCTCCCCCGGGCGAAGACATCAAACTTTTACGAGCACGAATGGATGACGCAGTACACGCCCTCATCAGGACCCAGCAGGTTGTCAGTCTCGCTGGAAATGTCTTCACAGGTGGGCTCGAAGAGGCCGTCTTTGACATCCACCTTGGCAAGATCATGAACCCAGGGTACCGCCCTGGGTCCCCAGCTGCTGGTGCGTTCCGTTCTAATACAGATCCGTCTCTTGGCTCACCGAGCAGTTTAGATGGACCACCTTTTCGCGCCATAATCCTGATCAAGTACGCGGAGTGGCTCATTGAACCCGAACAAAACAACGGTACTTGGGTTGCCGACGCCCTCTGGTCTGCTATCAACCTCGATCTCCAATGGATATCTTCACATTGGAATGAGAGCTCGTAAGACGCATTTGCGCTTCCATTGTTGGTAAACTTGACCGTCGATCGTAGATGGGATCTTTGGTGGCCGCCCGTTTGGGGAGGATCATTTTGGACAGCTTCCTTGCAGTATAGGGCGCTACGGTCTGGAGCTCGCCTAGGTCGAAGCATCGGCCGCGGTGGCAGCGCTTCTGAGTATGAGAATCAGGCGTCGATGATTCTCGACTATCTTCAGGAAAGTCATGATGTTCGTCGATCGCTAGCATCTCATCTAAAACGCCCTAAACCCACAGACATTTTGGAACGAAGAGGAAGGATTCATGAGCGAAACTACGGTTACCGACGTGATAACGGGCGGCCGTTCGGGTAAGGGATCAGCGCCCAACACGGTCACCGTTCTCAACTTCGACCCGACCTTGGGATGCGATTCGGCAACATTCCAACCCTGTTCCGATCGCGCGCTATCGAACCTAAAGGTCGTCGGGGATGCCTTTGCGAAAACGTTCGCCTTCGCTTCCGACCAACTCGGGGCGTTTTTCGGTTTTTACCCAGAAGAGCAGCTGCTCGGAGGTCATGTGAGACTACGACGCCGTCCGATTTCATCAGCTGAATTACATCTCTCTGCAGGCACAATATTTTGGGACTTTACACGCCGCCGAGCAACTTTTCGATGCGCTCATCACGTGGGACCTAATTGGTGAACTCCAAATCACCGACATTTCCCTCAAATTCTTCCGGCAGTTCGACCAGGATGTCAAGATCGGAACGTATCTCAAAGGTTCCGATGTGTACGAGAGCTTGACGGACGCGATCACAAACTGGGCGGAGAGGGCGTTCCTCTCACTTACTGATCACACGCCTGATGACCTTGTCCTCACCATGGCTATGGATAAAGAGAGTGGGGAGCCTGTGGGCCCACGAGGCACACTTCACTGTCTCGTTTCCGTGCTTAGCGCGTACGACTCGTACAATGGCCTCATCCCACCGTCGTGGGCCCACGGTGGCCGTTTCCCCCGCAAATCGCATGACGGGGCTGATTCGTGGGGTTGGAAGAATATCTGGTCCGGTGTTGAGAACCAGTTCCGTGTCGAACTCTGAGCGGCCTAGGTAATGATTGTGTGAAGATTTCTTCGTAGTCGTCGCTTTTTTAAAATTAAAAAAATGACAACCTGTATGTTTTATGTATGTATTCCCATATTTACGATCTTGACATGCCCCTTCATGCCGTGATTAGAACAGAGGGCTGCTTCCTCGTACTACAGTATACTTCTTCGTTTCTGTGATTAACTTTGTATTCTAAACGTCTCTGAAAGAAGAAGTGGCATACCTCATAAGACCGCATGCCCTGTTCCACGCTCGAAGTATGTGGCGTGATAGTCCCCTAAACGGTACTGCAACGCGTGGCTGCGCCGTATCACCCGTTGCGGCTTGCCCGGGAGCGCCACGCCTGCGTGCAGCGCGATCTGTGGAAGCGCGCCTATTGTATGACATGAAAAAGCGTAGATGAGGCTCAACTCACCTCGCCGCTGACGGAACCGCTCTTCCCGCTAGAAAGTGGGAGTACTTCGATGTGGTATGCTGAGAGCTGAAGCAACATCCGCAGGACGCTATCGAGATCGTCCGACGCGGCGATGTGGTACCGTACTACTAGCGAAGTTGCACCCTATAAAACAAAGCCTCTTGAAGTACAGCGAAATAGGAATATGATGGCTCCACTTGCCTTCGCGCAATAAGCCACGAGCGCACGAGCAAAGCGCGAGATATCCAACGCGGAGTGACCGATCCATTCGAAAGTGGCGAGTTCGTCGAAAATGACGAGAGTATTGTGCGTATCATTTTGTCTTTTGACACAGTTCCGTATGAGGTTGAACAAGGGTAAGAGGGAGGCTCCATCGGATGGAGAGAGGTCGGGAAGTTGAGTTGGGACGTCGATGAAGATGATTGAGCCTTGCTCTAACTTTTGAGTCAAATTGAGGCCCTGCGTTGATTATGATGGAATATAATCACAGATAACTGCAGTGTCAACTTACTGAGCGTGAGGAGATGGCCTTCCACTTCGCGAGGTCCTGAGCTGTTGAGATGATGATGCACTTGGCGTCGGGCGAGCTCTTCACATATTCTGATAGCAACTGATGCAATAGAAAATCTGCGGGGGATGCTAGCCGATCAGTGATCACAACAGGGCCATTCGATGTTACAAGTTCATTGACAGAAAACCAAGACATTTTAGGTGTCAGTGTTGGTGCAAAGATAAGATAAGATTGTGCCTCAGGCTCAAGTGGAGCACTGGCCACCGAGCTGGAAGCTGTTTATGGCGTCGAGTCGTTCAAATACGCCCGCTCTGAATATTCGCACTCCAAATCCTAGGTCGACCCTCACAATCGAGGAATGGGAGGCCAAGGCACCACTGGGCGATGTTGAAATCAAAAGCGTGGCGGCGTTGAAGGCTGCCTGCGAGCTGAGACCCGTTTTACAACCGTTCGCTGTCAGAGTCAGTCCATCACCATTCCCCTCTTCTTAAGACTTCAAAGAACTGTTCTAGGAGTTTCCAGAAGAGGCCGGTCCTACGTCACGTTCAGCTACTCCACTACAACGCTTTAAACTCGGTCCAGGTTCGCGCCCATCCACACCGCTCGCGCGTCCGCCAGCCGTTGCGCATGCGCACGCACTTCACCCGGGCCAGCCAGTGCAAACTCCGCAGCAATTCTATGATTGGTTCGCGTTGATAGATCGCTCTGTCGCCCACAGCCAGGAGGCGCACTTCCGGCAACATCTGTTGCGTGTCTCGGAACACCTGGACATGTGCGACAGACTCGTCAGTCGCATCGACCAAGTCGACGCCGAAGTTGCGGGAATGATGGACGCTTGGAAAAGTGTGGAGGAGGGCGGAAAGAGTCTGCAGGACGCGAGCCAAAAGTTGCTTGATGAACGAGTGAGTCCGTGGACACACGGGGACGCTCTACCCGAGATATTGATCGCGTCGGTCATTCAGGATAGGTTGGTGGAATTACAAGGGGCCATTGGGACAATCTTGGAGTATTTCCTCGAGCTAGAGCACGCGACTCGTCTGCTCAATCACCCCGGGGAGTCGCTCGTCCTCCAAACGGACTTTCTCTATATGGTCGAACGCGTGGACATCTGCATAGAGTTCCTCAAATCACACGTACGATCTTTTTCTTGCGTTCGATTCTGGCAGGTCTTAATCGTATACTTGTGACAGCGCAACTATAAGGAAGCGGAAATCTACCTTTTGCGTTTCCAGCAATGCATGACCCGCGCGATGACACTCATCAAAATGTACTTTGTCGGCTCCCTTCGCGCGCTCACACAGGATGTCTCACGACGTCTGTTTGAACAAGTATGTTATAGTGACGTGTATCTCTCCTGTCTTGTTTAACTCTACATAGGATGTCTCCGACACAGCCCAGATGCATCTTCTTTACACACGTTTCACAACGGTATCTGGGCAGGTTTCCCCGCTCCTCGGAGAGCTCGAACGTCGCGCCCGTGTCCACCCTGACGAGCTGGGAGCGTTGTTATCCGAGTGTCATGCTGCGTACTTTAGCGCACGCAAGAATTTGCTTGTTTCGCGTCTTACTGAGCAAATCCGCGGACTTGATCCTACAAGGACAGAGCTCGTCGAACTCGTGCGTATTTCCTCTTTGCGGTCCCTGAAGCCGTATGGTTACGAACCTCATCGCTGTATATATAGACACGCGCCGGGTGCAGCTACCTAAAGCAGATCTGCACTGAAGAGTTTGACCTGTATCGTACGTTCTTCAGCTCAGGGAAGGATCGACTTTAGTGTGTAAATCGTCTCTTGTGATGAATCAATCTGACTGCCCACCTACAGCCAGTACCTAGAAACGCTTTGTGACTATCTCTACGACGATCTACGTCCTCGCATCCTACATGAGCCCCGGCTCACCGTCCTTTGCGAGGTTTGCACAGTGCTTCAAGCATTGATGGTGCTCGATCAGCCAATTGACGACGAAACCGAGGAGGACGGCGAGAGGAACGACGAGCTTGGTCGGTTACATATTCGACAACTTCTGCAGATGGTTCTGCAAGACGCACAAACGAGGCTATTCTTTAAGGCTCAGTCAGTGATACAGTCAGAGATACGATACTATACGCCAACTGCCCAAGATCTCGCATATCCAGATAAACTGGTTGGCAAGTATCGATTTTTGTCTGCTTGGCCCTCTTCTGATCATAGGTGTAGCCGCGCTGGGAACACCGACGGGGTACGAAATTCGTGAGAAACAGAGCACCAGTCGCCTATTCGAAGGCGCGGGACTCAACCAGCGGGAGACTTGGTTTCCGACACTTTCCAAGACCGTCTGGGTACTCTCACAGCTACATGACTTTGTTCAGGTATGTTTCTCTGTTCTCCTGTTATTTGTCATTCCTGAACGCATGTTGCGTAAACTCATCAGCCGGCCATCTTCAACGACCTTGCCCAGGAGGCTATAAGTCTGTGCCGTGCCTCGTTGCTAAACGCTGCAGACTCGCTTAGAGCGAAAAGCGCTTTCGACGGGCAACTATTTCTTGTCCGCCATTTGCTTATTCTGAGGGACATCACGCGCAACGTCGACCTCGCGCAGAAGGACGAGCCCCGAGCAGGAGTCGATGCTTAT
>QFDV01000525.1:0-14035 GCA_003315845.1 Lactarius trivialis
CAACAGACGACGTGCGTGACGGCCTTGGTTCGTAGACTCAATCTCCTTCAAGACCCGCTCATACGTCTCGTCTAGGCTTGTTGGTAGTTCATTTAGTTGTTGCCGAAGACTGGGAGCGAGACAATGCCTCAACATCTCTAGTTGACAGAACACCCATCGAAACCTGAAAGATCGACATTGAGAAGAAGTATTAAGGAAGTGAAGGGTCGTCTTACATCCCATCGGCTTTCTCGGAGAGTGTCTCGATCACCAGTTTTCTGTCAGCTTCCCGCCATCTTTGCATTTGGGAGTCGGATCGAACGACAGCACTGACATATTCGTCGATATCCTTCTTCTGTCCGGGCTGATCATGAAGGGAGAGGTCGCCGGATGTCAAGGGTTTAAGAATGGTCCGGATGTCAATCTCCGGACGGCTTGTAACGCAAATATGTAGATTCGGAAGGCGGAGGTCAACAAGATCTTTCACGAGTCCAAGGACATGTCCACGTGCACTTGGAACGCCGGATGTGTTTGGGCATCCGTCCAGGGCGTCAAGGATGATGTAAGTGGGGAGTTGAGACACGAATGGCGCCATGAGCATGTCTTTGAGGCATTTCACCAAATCGCGTTCACTGGGCTGTTCCTTGCCATTTTCATAGGTCGAATAGAGGTCGGAGAGTATGTTTAGACGAGGTTCCGACCGAGAAGAAAGCTGAATAAGAAGTGAAGGAAGGAGGTTGCGCCGATTCTTCTTATTGACATCTCTGAAATCAAAATAGAAATAGGCAATGGAGGCTGACCCAGCACGGCACAGGGCGATGATATGCTGGATAATTGCAGAGCTGGTCGAGAGTGTAAGCTTCTGTATACGGAGACAATAAGCACGCCGAACCAGAGGATGCTCTTTCCCGAGCCCGCTACGAAAGCAGCAGCCGTCAGTGACAGGTGAACTCTGCTTATAAGGACATACCTTTGCCATGGATCCACAACAAGGTGCCCGACGACTCCCAGTCCTTAAAGACATTCTCGTTGAAAACCCACGCTGCAGTTCTCTCTTGCTGAAGGTCGCACGCGATGGTGTGATTCGTCGATGGATCAGGCGGGGTTAGCCATTTTCGAAGGTCATTGTCCCCTACAATCATTTGTGGGCTTGTACAATCATTCGCGATGAGGTGATGACAGTACGAACAATCGCGGGAACTCAGATCGCTGGCGATCTGCTGCACCATCACTTTTGTTTCCTTGGCGTCTATTCCGAAGAGGTTCAGTATGAATTGCGCCGCCAGCGGACGAGCTACGCACCGTCCTTGAGATTACTCGTGGCATCCCTGATATCGCCGGTTACGTCCCTGATATCACCGGTTGCATCCTTGATATCACTGGTGACGTCCTTGAGATCACTGGTGGTCTTTAACACTTGCGCAGCCACCGTACGAAGCTCCCCTTGTTCCAATTTATCCAACTTTTGTAACGCGTCCTCAATATCGTTCCTTCCAATCAGCTTCTTGAAAAATGTTTCTGGCCGAATTTAAGTGGAGGGAAATCTCATCGCGAGAGAGCAACTCACTGGTTCGTCCCCGCTTCATCTCCTTTGTCGCGCTAGCAAGCATACACAGCACTTCCGCCAGAATCTTACCCATCACATTCGTCATCTCCGCAGTAGGTGGGCCCCCAGTATAGCTCTGGAGGCGTACAAAGAAGTTTTCCATCCTTTCGAAGAGTTCGATCAGCGCCTCGCGCCTCGCTGCCGTGTCTCTGGCCGCCTGCGTGAGATGGTGTTATCATGGCCTACACAGTGGGACTAACAAGAAAACTTACGACGAGTAGGATACTGATTCCAGAAAAGACGATTTGGGTAGGGGGAAATGCCTGAAAGTTAACGTTAGGACACAGACAAGTTATGATGCGGCAACATAACTGACCGTGCCCACACCAGCGCCAAGGGTGGCAGATAGTGCGTTGAGGACATTCACGGTTGGCGTAAGCCACTTGGTGAGTCGCTCATCGCCGCTCTGAGACTGGTTGAGTTCGCTGGCTTTCCCTTGAAGTATGGCGAGGATAGCTTCAGGAGAACCACAACCTCTTATCTCCTCCGCGAGCGGGTGGGTAACGAGGTCCTTCTTGGTCTTCTTCTTGTACTCTATCAGAGCTTTATCGAGGATCGGTTGAAAATTTGGAGTGGTGGAGGACACCTGGAGACTGGTCGACATCGAGTTTACTGCGAGTGAGATTTAGACAAGCCTGAGAGTGAGGTCTGTGGGACGAGGATCACGTTTCTCACGCTACGAACCTGTGCGGCACTGCCAACGAATCAGCTCTTCGCTAGAGAATAGCCTGATCATGAGACGCACAGCACATCAGTACCATACCGGTTCGATCGCAGTTCGGTCGCAACTGGTTACTCGCTTGCAGAGAATCTGCTTACATGATACGAGTTAAGACCATTCACGACTGCCAGTGCGGCCGGGATGGAATGGACAACATCAGCACTCTTGCCACCCAGCCTGCGCTTGTCCGTCCTTTGTGTACCATCGCCTCCGGTCGTCATCACAAACATACACTTGAGTTATTCAAACACTCCCGTCGCCTCCCGTCGGTGACCTCTGAGTCTTCGACGTATACACCTATCTCAACTTTCTGGTGTCTTTCCTATCCCATCCCGGTATCCTCAAGGGTATCCTGAGCTTATCAAGCCGGTCAATCTTACATCTTCCATTCAAGTTCTATGTCGACAGTCGTTCTTGGAAGTCCCCCTTCAAGCCTAGTCGTATCTCTCGAGAACTTACTCTTCGACTACCCCGGGGCGGACGTCATCCTTCGTTCCTGCGACTCTTATGAATTCCGCGTACTCAAGATTTACATCTTCCATAGCTCTCCCGTACTTGGCGAGCGGGTGTTGGCCGCCGACTGTCCCCAGTCAGATGCGGCCGTCCCAGCAGATGCAACGGCCACGTCACTTCCAGTTGTTCAGCTCTCCGAGAGCGGTGCAATTCTTTTCAGTCTTCTCACCTACGTCTTCCCCGTGCAGCCCATTCTTCCTTCAACAGTCGAACAGGTCATGGAGCTCCTATCTGCCGCTCAACGATTCAAGATGGACGCCGTATTGACGCACATCCGGAATCACATCGTTCAGCAAGACCCACCATTCATCCGGGAAGCGAATTCACTCTACGTCTATTCCCTTGCTCAGCAACATGGGCTTCACCGAGAAATGCTCCAAGCTGCACAATCCACATTAGTCTTACCAACTCCGACTATGGATGATCTAGATCCAAAATTGGAAATGATGCCGGGTGCTTTTCTTCATGAACTCTGGAAATATCACGAGAGAGTTCGAGCGAATCTTACATCAGACCTTAAGTATTTTTTCGCATCACGTACTCGGGCGACGTTCAAGTACAAGTTTGATGGATGTCGCTGGCTGACCCGTTCGGGTCTCCCAAGCTGGCTGGATCAATATATCTCGTCCATAGGAAAAACGCCATCTCTCTTCGACCTCTCAGCATTTTATAGCGCCCTGACGGCTCATGTTCAGACGAACAGAGGATGCCTCGCTTGTGCGTCAATTACCTCGTCACCGGCTAGCGTCCTGGAGTTTTGGGCGGCTTTGTCGGCGGTTTATCGTAATAGTATCACCAAGATGAGAATTAATATGTGAACGCATTTGGTCAACAATTTGAACGCTTTGACAGGCTGAATCAGATCTCTTACTCGTAGAGGGCGGAACAAGTTTCGAGGGTCACCCAAATTCGCCGGGAGGATTTTCGTCCCGATGCACACATATGCCCGGTGCGGATGTGATAATTCAGTCGTCCGACTCCGTCAACTTCCGCGTTTGTAGATCCATACTTGCCATGTCCTCACCCTTTTTCGGCGACTTCCTCAGCCATTGGACCATGAAACCGTTGATGGTCTCCCCGTTGTGCATCTACCCGAGGACGCAGAAGTCTTGAACAGTCTCATAACTATGCTGTGCCCCGTCCCACCCGAGATACCCGATTCCGATGACCAAATTCTAACTCTACTTGCTGCCTCCCAGAAATATGACATGGCGACTGTCCAGTCTTCCATCCGGTCGGAGGTCAGCCGCAGAGGGTTGCTTTCGCCAACAGGCGCTGAATCTTTCCGCCTATTCGCCAACGCGTGCCGAAAAAGGCTTCTTCCAGAGATGAAAGCTGCAGCTCGTCTCACGTTAAGACATCCAATGACCTTCGAGTATCTCGGAGAGGCACTGAGATCATTCGAGGGCTGGGCACTATTCGACCTAGTCCGCCTTCGTAAGTCTTTCAAGCCCGGCATTATGACATGCGTCACGACGCTCGCGGACTGTCTCAGTGGGCCATCAAAAGTATGGGTGGGCTGCCTCACTGGTGGGGGGTGTTATGTGTTTGGCACATTGTGCGAAGGCAATTATAGCCTTCTTCCAAGTTGGTTTGATCATATTTTGGTCGACATCTTCCTACGACATGACGTGTTTAGGTCCCAGTTGGTTATACCGAACTTTCGCGAGGAATACTTGAAGGCCCTCCGCCACCATATCAGTCAAACAGACTGCACTTTTTGCAAGACGACCCACGCTCTGAAAGGAGAGGAGTTCTGCGCAGAGATCGAGAACAAACTGGCGCAAGCATGGGATGTGCCATTTTCATTTCGCATCGAGCTTCCGGCGTCCGAGTCCACACCACCTTCCGTAAGTGCCTGCTGTTTCCACTGAGACTAGCGGAGGACTTATCTTGGCCACAATAGGTTTGAGAACGAGCCGCCTGACTGGGTCTGCTGAACAGAAACTCTATAGGGGAACTAAGCATGTGGTGGTAGATGGAGGAGTGAGCAAACTTTTGGCTGTCATAATTTGATTGGGCGGAGTATTTGAACTTGAATGTATTCCTACAAGGAGAAGCTAGAGAACGACAAGGAGATCTGTAATTATGCGTCGCTGGAACTGGAGCAAGGGTTTCCAACCTTGGTGGACATCTCTCCTGGCGTCTCACCCACAGTACGGCTGCATCCGGACCAGCTGCATCCGGACGCTTCGACTGGCCGGGCCGCTACCCGCTTTTTCAATTGCCATGATGCAGTCCTATGTCGACCTCTATTGCGGGTCGCCACGCGGCGCGAGGTTGAGGCCGAGGAGAGGGCGAAACACATGTTGCGTAATGTTGTCATCGTGGGGTGTGTGGTTTTACGTCCATCGTGTAACTAGAGACACGGCGCATGGTCATGCGATCACACCAATGCCAGGTCGGGATGCAGACACCCTGCGCCACCAGGCTCACAAAAGTGCGATGGCTCGTTTGCTGCCAACGAAATGCGTATGTATGTATTAACGTGAGATCTACCTCCTTTGTTCAATAACCGATCGCCCCTCCTTGTCGTACCTTCTCATCCATCCGCGAAGCTCGGGTTCAAACGCTCGGAGCCACTGCGAGCAGCTTCTCGGCGTTGAGTAGTTCCGCATCCTTCTCCAGTTCTGCGTTTTCCTTGGCCCTTTTCTGTTATGCATAAAATCAGAGCGAAATCCCGCTGAGGGCGGAAAAAGTTGTGCGTAGTACGCGTCAACGTACCACGAGGTCGCCGAGTTCGCCCACGGCGATTTTAAGCCGATCCGCGGTATCGAGTACCATGGTCTCGCTCTCGCGTATGAGGCTTTTCTGTATGTATGAGAGTCTAATGAAATGAGGGCAGCCGCAATATAATGGTGTCACATACGGCATTCCTGATATCCCACGACTCTTCTCCATCTCCCTCGGCGGCGGCGGCGGCGGTAGCAGACTCGAGCCTCTTTTTGTTGTCAATGACTTCTGCACCGTACAGCGTGATTTCCTTTTGGTACCTGCCGGTTTCAGGCATAGTTGCGAAGTAGAAAAAAAAATCGGTTTATCATCTCGTGTGTCGAAAGGGTTGTATACGAACCGCTTCACCACGCCAGCTTTGATTTTGAGTTGTTTGCGTGTCGCTTCTGTGTTGCTCATAATAGCGTTGGAGTAACAGGTTGAAGTTGGGTCGGTTGTGTCGTGAGTGGAGTGGCGAGATTATCATTATCTTATCGCGCATCTCATTGATTAATTTTTCTCACGGCCCGAGTTTGCCGGCATCTCCTCCGAGTCACTGTTGTAGGCTCGTCCGTCTTCTCTGATACAGTATATAAAAGTCCTCACATACGCAATCCTTTCTTCGTCGCCAGTTGGAGCAGGGTTGGAGCCAGTTTAACATGACCTTCTGCGTCACTACACCAATTTCCCGCCCCATATTTCCCTGCATCTTTTACATTCGGAAGCCCTGCTTGATGCAGTGGAACGCTCTCTGAATTTGATAGTTTCAGCTCTGGTCGCATGTCGGTTTCGTCCCACAATCCATTTTTCCGTCATTCCATCAACTTCGGGGCAAATCTGCAACCCTTAAATGTCGTGGATTGCCTTGATTCTTGATTCCTTGTTTCACCGCCCAAGCGAACGTCGCGCTTTATCACCAGAGATACTCAATTTGGACTATCGTAGTGGGCCGTCAAATGTTCGCGTTGGCCGCTCGTCGTTGCCAGGTACTCTGTTGGTAACATATTTCACTATGGAACTGATTGCTCGATGGGATTTTTCGGGCGAATATCTCACACTGCGCAATCGCACGCCAGGGCTGCAAGGAATACTTCAAGGCACCCCAGCGCCGTGTTCGGGAAAACCGTCGGGCCTTCTGCATAAGACGCAAGGCTCTGGAAGGAAAGAAGAGATCAGAAGCTTGCTTTAGGCACAGGCACGGGATGCGCAGCATACACCTCCCCCTTCGTAGGTCCCCGTCGTTTTTTTGCCTGGATTAAGAGTCGACTTGTTCGGGAAATGGTAGGTCGTAGGAGGGTGGTGCCTAATCGGAACGTAAGCAGATGAAGGAAAACCGGGGAACTAGTAGGTCAGCGGCCGGAGGATGTGCGACTGCAGCACAGGCTCGCAAACGTTCGTCCGAGTATCCCGGTGGTATCTAGTTTTGATCGCGCGAGGTGCGCGCGCACAGAGCATAGCTGGACTGATCTACGGTGTACTAGGCGCTGGGGAAACCGGGAGATAAGGAACTACTGTACAACTGACCGTCTGGAGTTCCCATGGGAAGCTTCGATTTTGCGACGATGTCGAAATCCCGTTTATCCACCCCATTTCCCGTTGATTCTTACACGCGAACGACCTCAGGTGAGCACATTGTGCGTTGTCACAAAGCCGTGAGCCAGGGCGGAGAAGGAGTCGGAGTGGTACCAGAGTTGCGTGTAGATGATCAGGGCACTGCGGCGGGAAGCGAACGCACGTGCCACGGACAGAATCGTTTGTCTATGATTTTCTGTGTGGTTCGGGCTTGCTACTCTCTATTTGCCATGAGGATCTCCGAGAGGTCGATGGCCTCACATTCTACGATATTCGCGTCTCCTAGTTTCGGTTTGGGCGCATAAGTGTGGTGGAAGGCGTTGAGTGATTTGTGTTCTGATCTGTGGTTTGGCCTAGCATGGCATGTGGCGAGTTTGCATTTGATTTTGATACACCAACGATCGTCAGTAGGTGCATGATTGCATGATCGAGGAAGAACCGGAGTAACTTTAGCATGATCATCGCAACGCCAGTCACTCAAATTCCAGAGCATCTAGCCCTATCTCCGGAAGCCGGTGACGCTTCAGTGGCCCACCACAGGCCTCCATCATGCATCATGACCACACCCTTTGATCCATGCGGCTAATTCAGTGTCCGAAAGAGAAGCATGGGTGTCATCATACTCTGTAACCCAGCAAAAATACGGAAAACCTGATGACCCGAAAGCCTGAGAAAAGTCACTTCATCAGACGCCGAATTAAACACCCGCGCCCGGGCGCCCATTGCCACGCCGCAGCCACCACCAACGCCTCAACTCGTCTCTGTACTCGGTATTTCCCTTTTCAGATTCACAACGAAGTCAGAGAGTACCGTGGCTGGACGGGGACGAAGAGTCGTGGATTTACAGTATGTTGCGACGGGCTTCTGCTGCAGCCTCCACTTGGTGTGTCTCCGCGAACCGCGTGGTCACTTTGATGGCGACCTCACAGTAATAAGGCGATCGGGCTCGTCCACCCCGAGGTTTGACTACTTCTACAGGTCCGCGGAGGCAAGGTCTATTCCACAAATTTCACATCATTACGGTAATTCCAGGTGTATGGCGTAGATACTAGGTCGTTGAAACTCGCCGACTCGCCTTCAAGCTGCTTTCTGAGAGGCATGAAGTCAAATAACAGCGGGTCAGTCATAGTTGTCATATATTCTTGCTGCCGCACTACAATCGCCACAAGGTTTTTTGCAGGAACTTGAGTCTGTGCGCAGTTGATTGACGTATGTATTCGCCAGTTCCTGACGGGGTTAGACACTGGAATTAACTTCTGATAGTAATTAGTACTTAGGGGCTTGATTTGGACCGTGGCTTGTCAACACATTCTCTGTGCTGTCACGATGAGGGGAATTGCTCATTCCGGCCATTCTATCCTTACTGTATCGGCCACGGAAATGACATTCTCCTTGGAAGGCGTGGACTTTTCCTGGGCAGGTGGTTTGCTAGAACTTAATTCAGAGGTGCCTTGCTTCGCGTTTACTGTGTTGCTTCACCATGTTTCACCTTGTCATGGCCGTCACGGCCGGGGTGAAAGGGCAAGCCGATTTGTCGCCATTTGGTTCACATGGATCTATATCTGGGATACTTCCTCTCGGGCCGCTTTGGACACGATGGTTCTCAGATGTTTTCTTTCGACGAATGGGATCAAGCTGACGACATCGCTTCTCTACTCCCCGGCTTAAAGCTCTGAGCATCGTACGCACCCCCACCCCCAACTGTTCCTCACCTAGGTCGCCGACACACCACATTCGCTCCTTACCATGGGTTTTTCTCGTCACCTTTTCATTGTTGTTTCGGCCCTTTTCCTCTCCCTCCATGTTGCCAGCGCTTCTCGTACCCTTCGTCAACACATAGAGACTCGGTCCTCCCTCGACGTTTGCGCGACCATCGACGAATATACCCTTGCTTCCGTCGACCTCTCTCTCCCCGGCTCCACCTATGAAAGCTGTACCAATATATGCTTGTGTCTCTCGACACTAGCAACTGCTATCCAGGCCAACGCTGACCTCCGGCTCCTTGCCGGAAAATACGGTGAAGATCGGGTCAGAGTTGATCTTGCCCAACTGGTGAGTTTCGCGCGCGCCTGACCCCATCTCAGTAGCTCATCTATACGCGTTTGCCAGATCAATTCCGCCATGAATAAGCAGAACTGCTACTATCCCGATAACTCGTCTCCCGCTTGCAGCCCCGATTATCCTTGCGGGTACAATTGCGACTCGCCGTTTATCTCAAGAGGGGATCAATGCGTCTGCCCATTGCCTTACAAGCTTTGTAACGGCGTGTGCGGCATGTTTAACCACGTAAGTATACCCACTTGGTCGTCCTCCTCTCAGATTCTTAACGCTCGTTTCAGGGATGCGGTTCGGCAGCTCCCTATAATAAGCGCATGAGTTTGGGCTTGAAAGGACGCAGCCACGGAATTTTCACCCACGAGGACGCGTTGGCGACTTGTTCCCGTAGCGAGAGGGTATGTGGCGTGTATCTTGGCTCGGCCGCTTTCGAATGTCTCAACACGGATATCGCCCTCGAAAGCTGTAAGTGCAACGGTGACCCCTGCGTACTCGATTGGTATTGACACTCGTTAAAGGTGGTGGGTGCATGTCTCCAAATCCCTTCCTTTACATGTCGGAGCAAGGCGCGGAGGGAGTCGACTGCACGAACATCCCTCACGTCCAAAACGTTCGCTGCTCCCGCGGTCACTGCCTTGTCGAACGTTGCGAAGACGGCTTTTTCCCTTCTTCCGATCGTTCCGAATGCGTCTGCGAGCATGATAACATGGCTCAGCCAGGGCAGCATAAAATAATCGCTCCAGTTACTCACTGGGGATAACGTAGTCACACGGTTTGGGCCTCTGGATCCCTACTACGTACAGTAGGCCCTCTTTAATAATAGCTAGTCGAGACTTTGTTTTCTTACGGTTGGGTTGTGTCATCGCTGTCACTTTCAGGACATTTTTCATGTGTTTTGTTCTCATCGAAAAGTGGGAGACTCGACGGAGATGATAGTCTGCAGACGACGGGTAGGATGTGCGGACGTTGGAAAATCCATTCAAACAACGATATCAATGCCAGCCAGGAAATTGTTTGGGGGTACTCTGAACCCCCACTGAACCGGGACGTAGGCGCGCGTTGGGATGTCGGAAGGTCGTGGCGTGTTGTGGCTGCTGGACGTGCGCGCGGTTTGTGGCGCATATATGGAGTCTTGCCTACACAAAACTACCAACCAATCGCCTGACACTCGGCCTGGACGCATAGGAACGGCTTGTGTGCTAAAGAGCATACGTGGAGAACAGGAAAGATCTTGGCCATCGAGTGCACCATGTGAGCTTTGCAACAAATGTGTTTTCGGTGGTCTTCTTATCGATGTTATATCTTTACTATGCCAGTTGCGGCGTTCACAGCGGCGCCGGCTTGGCATAGCGTCCTATATAAGAAACTGACTGAGATTAACTATGAAGTTCACGTGCAAGTTTGATACGATACTGTAATGTAATGGAGAAACTGTAACTAAGACACTGTGCGTATGCTGTCGGGAAGGGAGCAAGGAAGACGTGCTGCACCCCTTCGACTCGGAGGGCGAGACCCCGATCAGCCAAACGTCCGGGACGACTCGGAGCAAGGTTTAAATGAATAATAAGTCAGTAGCTACGTGCAAGCCAAATAAGGTAAAGGGAGACGAGAGAAGGGCCCTACTCAGAAGAGGAACCTCGAGACGAAAGATGGTGGACAAGAGCGGACAAGAGCGGAGACGCACGCAGGAGCGGAAGAGCAGCCCCAAGTTACGCCGGGTAGTCCAAGATACCCGTTCAAGATATGAAGAGGTCGCTGAGCGGCCGGACCGAGTCAGCCCAAAGCGCGAAAGTACTACACCAACGCAAAGCACACCTCAAGAGAAATTGCCTCGCGCTTCGCCTCGTTGCGGTACGCAACAGCGCCTCAATCACCTTAACACTTGACGCAACGCAAAGCTACTAACATTCACTGGAGTCGGGGGTTCGGGACGGAACTGTACACAGCAGAGGGAGAAGAGGGCAAGCATATTGTGAAGTACTAGTACATAGGGTTCTGTACCCCAAGAGCATGGAAATGGAATCGAAAAAAAGGGAAAGGGGGGACAGGGAGACCAGCGAACGAGAAAGTCGAGGAGATGCGAAGACGATCGAAATACGGCGGCATGGGGAGTAGCCGATGGACAGGCGATAGCGCGTGCGACCTGAACGAAGCTGTGCGAGTTGTTTTCGATGCGATCTACGAGGGCGTTGGTGTCTATTTCGACGTGGGAGCGAGATGACATGAGTGTGAGTGAGTGAGCGCGCCCGTAGGTGTATGAACGGAGCAAGACGCGAGTAATCGATGAAGAACGAGAGGTAGACAACGCGTCAGGACGTGTTCCTCGCTTGCACAAGCATGACACACACCTTCCTGCTAATCGGTCTTGGTTGCGCACCGCCGCCTTTTCTTTTTGTGTTTGCCCTGAGATGTTCCCCCAGCTTGAGCCGCATCGATCCGAGCGATGCGATCCGCTGCACGCTTCAGGGTCCTTACGCCGCGTGCGGAGGCGTCTGGCGTGTCTGCGAGAGCCTCGGGGTGAAGTGTGACATCATGCTCAAGATCGCTAATTTCTCGGCTGAGATCTACTATGACTTCACCCGTCCTTCGGGCAGAATTTGTCGTAGACGGCCGTCTGTGAGCCTGACTCGGAGTATGCGACTTGCCTGTTTCAGCCTCGTCGCGTTCCTGTGTCCCGGGATGATCGTCATCCTCATTTCGGTCATCCATCGGAGTGTTCGAGTGAAGAGAAATGTCGCGCTCAAGGTCGCGAATTTCGTCCCTGAGTTCTACTTCCACAGGCTTCACCCAAGGGGGTGGCCTTTTCTTGGGCTTAGGAGCGGAAACTACGCAGGTAGTCATCCCGGCAGTTTCTGTGTCGGGGCGCCGAGGTCGAGACCGAGAAGGTCGCTTGGTCTGCTTCGTGCGGGCCATGCTGCATGGAAGTCACGTACAGATCAGAGACAATAACAATACTATACCGTGACCACGTGATGCGCGTCTTTGAAGTAGTGCCAAAGACTCGGATGCGATATAAGTTTCTTTTTCGCCAGTAAGTTAGTGCAGAAAGACCATTGTGCGTGACGTCAGAAAGATGATACGTAGGCTTGCTTTGCTAGAGACAGGACCTTGGACAGGACGATATTGGAGACGTTACGTCGCGATGTCATGGCGACGCCACCTGGTGTCGAAGTGTGCGTAGCTTGTCGTGCGTTTCCCTCCTCACACCCGCCAGACTCATACGAATGCCGAAGGAGCATACACTTTTAACCATATATACAACCAGAATGACCGTACATAAAGGACATGCTGACTGATTTCTGTGTTCTCGATAATTCCGTTCGTGATGATATTCACGGCCGTGAAGAGAACCAGTAGATACAAATTCCCCACCGCGTTATGTGGTCTCCTCGCTGTATTTAGTCGAAAAAGGAACCTCCATTTACCGAGACCTATTGAGACATCAGACAAAAATTGAGAATCGGGATGACGCCGAAAAGAAATGAGGCATACAGATTGACCTGCACACATGGAGCGGGAATGACGGAGTGGCGTTAATAGGCGTGGGCTGTGTTACTGATGTTCTACGTACCGGTGATAAAGCTGGCGCTGTCAGATGCGAGAAAAGACACGAGACCGGCCACGTCCTCAGATTGTCCAAGGCGCCGAAGTGGTGTGTTCGCAATAAGCTAAAACTCGCTATTATTAAGCATATCACACGGCTCTAGGAAATCCTCACAGCAGCAAGCGCTGGCGAGCCAGCCCCAGAGGCATCGGGGGCCTTCAGCGGATCAACTGTTGGAGAATTTACGTCGGTGAGAAGCGCTTAAGCAGAAGAAAGAACTGACGGAGGCGAGTGTCCACTGGTCCAGGAGAATATGTGTTCACGGTGATCCCGTGCACGCCAAATTCCTGAGCTTTAAACATCCTCAGTCAGCGACGAGTGTGAAGTGGTTAGGTAAAGTACGTGCCAGCCGCTTGCGTGAGACCGCGGATAGCAAATTTTGTTGCGCTGTACGACGGGATGACGCAAGAGGCTGTTCGTACAACGTGAGCTTCGACCCGCCACAACGTAAAGGGAAAAGATGACCCTGTTTTCCCGCTAACGAACTTGCCCCTGGTGCATTCACGGTCAATACGGATAAAAAAGGAAAATTAGGTGGGTAAGTACCGATGATACGCCCGCCGCGGCCCTGTGCGATCATTTGCTTCCCGGCGTGCTTGTAGCACAACATGGTGCCACGAGCATTGACCGTCATCACCCGGTCGAAGGACTCAACAGTGACTTTTGTCGCTCTCAGTGGACTGGTGTAGTGACGAAATTCCTATCGACTTACTAGTCTGAAACGATTCGTAGGCGATTATTCCCGCATTCGCTACCATCTATTGAAAGCGTAAGCAACCAGAACGGTCTCCACCACCAACTAAACAGCTCACCACGTCAAGGCTTCCCAGGTCTTGCACCACTTTCTGGATGATCTTCTCCACTTCTGCTTCCTGAGAGATGTCCGCGGGGACGCCAAGCGAGCGCCGCCCTTTGCTCTGGATCTCTTTTACGAGCCCGTCCAATTCGGACGTACCAGGTATATCATTGACTGCGACATCGAAGCCGTCGTCAGCAAGACGGAGGGCAATCGCACGCCCGATTCCGCGTGCTGCGCCAGTAACGAGGGCTACTTTGGTCGTGGTGGGAGACATCGCTCGTGAAGTAGGAGCTGGTTCGAAGATTGGTGAGGGATACGACGTATGATTGCCAGGGGTTTATATGCTGTTCCAGCGTCTACGTTGAAGGGATGGGCATGACACCTTCAATTCTCGTGTCGCACCCGAATACGGTTTGAGGGTTGCACCTAGGGGCTATGCTCGCTCGAGTTGTTACTCCCAATCTGATGTTAAAG
>QFDV01000529.1:0-25829 GCA_003315845.1 Lactarius trivialis
CTTGCTCTCGCGTCGAACATGCCAGACAGCCTCACCACTCCGCTCCCGGGCTACCTCACCAACTTCACCACGAGCCTGCCCACTTCAGCCTGCGCGATGCGGCGAATTTCCTCAGACAACGCCGGACCCACAGCCTCAACGGCAGCAGACGCTCGCNGTGTCCCCGGCGGCGCTGGCGCCCCAACCATCGGGAACGACGACGCCGCGCAACGTCGCCCTCTGCAACGTCAGCAGCTACACCGCGCTGCTGCCGTGCATCTAGACGTGCAATGCTGCACCGCGCGTGCCCCGTATTCCTCGGCTTTCGCTGCCCGCTCATACAGTATACCGCGAGCGACAGCTATGGCGTCGGATACATCGACAGCGCGGATGGGGATGTGAGCGACAGCGGCGTGCCTGGCGTCCCACAGGACCGGTGGGGGAATGCGTTTTGTAATAGAAGCTAGAGCTGGGGTTTTTCCTGACATTTAAGGTCATCCCCCCCGCGGGGCACAGCCTTGTGGACGACGGATCGGTCTCGTAGAACCCGGGTGCTCCTGTATCAACTGCTAGGGACGACCATTTGTCAGTCATGGGTCACCGCAGGTGGCGAAGTTCGTCGGACTTGGGGTCGTATATTTGTGCCTATCATTGCACATTCCTCACGAGATACCTGTACCATGCTGGGCACGATTAAGAAGAACGCGATGCGGCTGCTGACTTTTATTACAGATCAGCCGGGCCTTTACACGCCCCGAAGCTGGTCCGCAAGGACGTCTCCTCCCGGAACCGGACTGAGAGGGAAGGGAAGATAAATCAGAGCGTGGCTGCATAGAGAAATGTGCGACCCCCCCCCAATTTACTACGACACTCTTGGCGTCTGCCCCACTTACCTTTCTGTGCGATAGCGAATCTCCAGGACCCCCTGAAGGGTCACCACTATCTGTGTTACATCTCCCCCCACTGCCACTGCTGTCAGATGGGATAACCTTAGTACACGTGCTGTCATTGTAGCTGGTCTGGGCCACTGGCCTACACTCCGGTTATACAAATGATTCAAAATAAATTAAAAATACCTGTACCATGCCGTCGTAGGCTACTCAGAGTAATTATTATTATACGTTCCTTTTCATTCACCCCTGCGGCCATCATTGGTAATGAGACGGATGTACATTAGATACGGCGCAAAGTCATACGGAGAACGCAAGGGCAAGAAAAGCGGAGGTATCTACGAATCGTATGGGTTTGATTTGGAAGTGCAGTAAGATCAAGGAGAAAATGAGACACTGTGGGGAAACGATTCAGCTCTCGCATTCTCGTGGAAGGGGGAAGTTGGATGACGCGCCTTCAGATCCTGCACCAAGTAAACACGCGCAAGCCTTGGGGATCCTTGAAGGTCGACTAGTGAGCCGATTTTTGCCGTCTAAAAAAAGAAGTCGGACGCGGGAGAGAGGTAGCGCGGTGCGGGGTACGTACTTCGAACGCGATGTGGTCATTTTTGCTTTCCGACGATGTTCTTCTTTAGCCAGTTTGTGTCGTCTTCCTTCCTCAGAAGAAGTCAATGATAAGCGCAATTAGAAGGGCATGATGATTTACTTGATAATTTTACTCTGCTCAACGATGCTTCACGCCTAGGGAGTCGACCCATACTGAAGCAGGCAGGCAGGGATAGGTCAGCAATGGGCGCTGGCACCACACCCTCTTTGCAGATGAGGGAGTCGCTTCAATAGTTGGAGTTGTTCGCGTAACGGAGTCGTCCGTGAGAATTCGAACTCGAGACCATGCTTCCCCAAATGACCGGTGCTGCAACGTGTCCGCGCATGAGTTGGTTGTACGCCACAAAAATATAAGCACGCTTACTAGTAGTATCTGCGGTGATGTGAGTGGCACAGAACAAAGCGCAGGGAAGAGAAAGCGAAGATTACCTGTCAGTAGTTAGAACGGTCTTTGTCTATCTAATGTCACGCGCGTCACAGGGCGGTTCGTTACATTCATCGTGTATACATCGTGTACTAGTATCATCGTGTAGCTCTCAACGACACTCTTAACGAAATGTCTATATCTCAACACGATTTTAGTTCCAAGGTCTTACTCTCAGTCGTTGACCACATATTTCTGCCCCCGAAGCTTCCCCGACAGGTCTTGACAGAGGATGAACGTGACACGAATGTGGCCTTGTGCCACACTCTCATACAAGCCGCTAGAGCTTTCTCACACTGCCTATCGCCTTCACAACAACCGTTATGGGCTCATATGCTCAAAATGATGGAGTCTATGTATGAGACTGCAAAGGGGCCGCGAGCGGAAGGGGAACTCGTGGGTACCTTCTCAGATCTCGCTGTCGGAGGTGGGCTCCATTTACCACCCGAGTGTTGTATCGTGATTTACCGTCACTTCCAGATGTCTTCGCAATGTATGTTCGGGCTCAGAATGCCGCTGTTGTCATTCGTATGCTTCTCGATCATGTTCGATTCGAGATTTTCGAAGTCTCCCCACCAACTCGCGACATCAAGTCGACCAAGGGAAAGCTTCTTTGCTCCTATCCCGGACCCGCAGTCCAGATCTCCTCAGACATCTTTTCGAAAGAATGTTTTCAACAAGAACTCGCATCTTTTCTCATCCAAATGGATGTCGACGACTTGACTACGACTGCGGCCAAGGCTGGGTTCACCCTAATCAAAGGCGGGAGTACTCACCCAAGATATATATCTCAACTATTAGTGGGGATTCTAAGGGGCTTTGGTCAACCGGCTTCTGTAGATCGTATCACGAAACGGATAGGGGATGAAATTTTCTGGAAGGAAGTTCTCCAGAAAGAAATTCTCCAGAAAGAAGTTCTCCAGAAAGAAGTTCTCCGGAAACAAGCTCCCCGGAAAGAAGTTCTCTGGAAACGGAAACAAGTTCCCCGTAAAAAAGGTCAAGTTCTCCGGAAAAAAGGTCGAGCTCTCCGAGAAATGGGCCAAGATCTCGTTCAAGGTCTCCAGAAAAGAGGTCACGCTCTCCAGAAAAAAGCTCAAGTTCTCTGGCGAAAAGTTCTCCGGAAAAAAGTTCTTCATAAAGACTATAATCCTTGGCGCCGATCGCCGCTGTGGCTCGTTATCAGGGTGGCACTTCAAACGTCCTTAGATCACGACATTTACAAAACATTCCTTCTCTTTTTTCACGCTCACCTCCTCCAAATCGGCGTCCAGAGGGACTTTCCAAGCGAGACACTTTACTTGATGAGGGTCAAGATGGCGCGACGTCTCTCGAAGCTGAGTCCCGCTGTTTCGGACGACGTCTATCGGGCCGTGTACGACGCAACGGAGGAGACAGAGACCCTTCTTCAGAAGCGGTGGTCGACATTCCAGGCGAGCCAGTCCGTTTCTGCGCCGTGGCACCCCGAGGAATTGGACGTCGTCCAAGATACTGCAATCACTCTCAAAAATTCGGGTCGTTACCTCAAAAAGGCACTTTCCTCGAAATCGCACAGGTCGTCGCGGAAGAAATTCAAGCCTTCACATCCACGACGTCTTGTTAACACAGTCGACTTCAGACTTTTTGCACACGACCGACTCACGGCGGCCGTTGCAAAGGACGAGCGCATTGCCCTTGCGGACTTCGAGTTGTCTGTGGAGAGACATCTGGATTCCTGGGTTGGTTCGCTTCAACAAGACTCGGACGACGACGCTCCAGATGTGATTGCATCCTGCATTGAGCAGTACTACTCCAGCGCGACGGACATCTACAGTGCTAATCCCGAGGATAACTCAGTAATGATTTTGACAATCATGGATCTTTGGATGGCTCTGGATAAGCTGACCATCCAACAATGTCCTCTCCTCACGTCTTATTCACCGGAAATTCCTCGAGATTTCCTCCATCCCCTACTCCTTCATCGCACCGGCTCCCTGCGACGTGCCATCCTTATTGAAGAGTATATTTTACAGCGGCATCAGGATGCTAATTGCACGACATCCATCTTCTCGGATGAGGCAACCGAATCGTCATTCGCCGTGCAGTATTTCCGTAGTTCTCTGAAGTTGCAACAGCTTTACGCCGATATCGACCGACGTGCTAGGCGAACGTGGGAAGCGAAGCGTGCCGAACTCGGCGTCCTGAACATGAGGTGGCAGCTATATCAGGGTGCGGCCTCGAGGATGAAACGGCCGGAGATTGATGTCTTTGAATGGCCGCTACCACAAGGCACGGCGCAAGCTCAATTGGTAATATTTGAGCTTTCTCCACCACGTGCATTTTCTGCTTGGCGCTCGATAACCTACAAGGTCCTCTGCAACATCGGGGTGCGCGACACTTCTAGCACCGTTGACAAATCGAAGATTCACTCTCCCTTTACTGGCCTACAACAATGGGTAGTGCATCACCCACACCACCGAATCACAATTGGGTCTACCACGACATGCCAAACAGGGAAGGTTCGGATTCCTGCCGGCGATTCTGATGTTTTACTCAACAACGGGCTATCCTTCAAGTTGTACGACCGTAATACCAATTCGTGGATAGCGGGGCCTCTTCTTGGGTCTACTGTCGCAAACTTCTGCAAGCCTCCTATTCCTGTATCATCTCCGTACGGCAAAATCTACTCCTATGTTTCTGGAACGCTCCATACATCTAATGAGGTGATCGCTGGTCGAGCTGACTGCCCCCAGGAGTTGAACCTTCATGAGTACATGGCGTTTGCTGGGTTGCGCAGCGGGCCACGTTTGCAATGGCTGAACATAGCAAGGGAGCTGTCATCACCCTCGCTCTCATTTCGCCGCGAGGAGGTGCATTTGCTGATCACTCAAGCAGCCTGGCATCTTGGCCCACTGTCAGATGGTGTGCGCGAGTGGCACACTGACCTTGGGATTTCCAGCTTCGGATGGACACTTCTACATGAACTGGAGGACCTTCTTGGAAGGATAGAAGCCAACTGGCTGGAAGAAGTCACCGTCAGGACTATTGGTACGTTAGACTCTACTCTTAGCCATCTATCCATGCCTTAATTCTTCTATTCGTATGACAGCTCTTATCACCAGCCGCCTCCTCTCTGCCTCATGTGATCGCAATATTTTTCGAGGAGCGTATGCCTTGCTGCGGAATGCCCGGAATGTAGCACATAAATGGATTGGCGAGCTGGCTTCAAGGCTAAACATGACTGAAGATGAGACATTGTGCACCAGCTTGCGTCGACGACTGAGAATTCTGGCAGTGACATGTTTGTCAACCTATGACGTTAGCTTGGAGCACGTCCCTTGCATACTTTCTTGTGACAGTGATATTGCCATAGCTGTTCATTGTGCAGCAGTTGTCTTTGACAACACCCCTTCATTTATTGAGGGTGATGACTCTCGACTTCTGGACCGACATTGCCGCCTACTTCATTTTCTAGAACCATTTCTCCACAAAGGTGTACAGTTTAACCCATCGGGCTTTGACCATGGTGTTGCAAGTTTATGGCCTAGTTTCCGCCGGAAGGCCTCTTCAAAGTGGAAAGTCCTTCAAGGTTGTAACTCACGGTGGATCTTCTGTATTGCAGAAAGTGGACAACAAGTTCACTATAGTTTGTTGACTGGGGAATTACTCATCAGTGGAAATCCCCTTGGAAGACTGCGGCGGGATATCACTGAACACTCAACATATAAAAGCATTCTAGGAACAGTGAGTGTTATCACCATTCTGATTTATACCTACTCATGTTCACCCACTTCTTGCAGAGGGTTCTTGATGTAGTTCCTGCCAACATCCCTGGAATGGAATTTATGACTCGATCAAATGTCTCTGGGTATCAGGTGGGTTATCATTATTGTTGATGTTGTGCAGCATCTAATATGGGCCAAAGTTATTCTTTTCACTACATGGTGGAAATCTTACCCTGCGAGCTCGGCAACCAGAAGATCAGCGACTCTTACAGTTTGTTCCAAGTACAATATTTGCTGGCGACTTCCCAAATGCTTTTGTGAATGACTGTGTACACTGGCTTGACCTAGATACTGGAGAGGTTGAATTCCGCCCTGTTGAATCCCCTTGGACTCCAGATCTGTCTAATTGGCGACTCTCTGTTTGTACAGATCCTACCCCATCCCAGTTCCGCAAGATTTTGGGTGATGGCACTGCACCAGTAGATCTGATTGATATCCGTTCCACCACATTTAAAATGATATCCTGCTTACTATCTGCACTTGAATCCTCGGAGCATATTATCATCACACGTACAAACCACATAGTACAGGCTTCCCTCATTCGATTTCATCTTGAATTCTTTGTCAATCAGGACTCAGGGTTGGAGTGCCGAAGCATGCTAGGCTATGTCATTGATAACTGTCAGTCTTGTGGCACAATGTTTGGACTCAAAAATCAACTCATATTACGCCCAAGCAATGGCCCCTCGGACATGCTGCGGCGAGTCATCATTCCACAGGGACGTATTGAGGTTAGCTTGGATGGTGACTTTGCCAGTGTTTCCATACATGCAGGAATGATGCAGCATGTTCACTGGTATGAGTATACCATTGACACCGATCTGGGCCGTCTCACTGGAAATGTGAGCCTGCATAGCAAGCTATACCAATGTTACTTGCATGCACTTACAAGCCATTGCCTCCCTGATCCATTGCTTGGACACACTGGGACCGAAGAATCTCTGAACATGTTACAAAGTGCCACTTTTCTGTCATTTCTAAGACTATGCAAGGATGATGCAAACCTCTTGAACTTGATTAGAAACCTAACCCCAATCAGAGAATACGATAGGCGACTTGAACTTGAAGACAAGAATCACAAGATGGTTACAGAACTTACAGTTAATTGGAGCAGCCTTCCTATTCTCTCACAGCACCACAACTTTCACCCAGCTGTGCTTTCAATTCTTGATCAGGCAAATGTGATGGAGGCCCTTTATGACAACCCTGTTTTCTTTAAGATTCCATGCCGAGTAGCATCCTTGCTTACTTGGATGGCCTCTCGTAACAAGGTGTATTACCCATGTGACATACAAAGCTTAAGGCATTCAGCTTCTTCAAATTCAGAGGACATCACCTACAAGTCAAGGGATGTGGCTGATGGGGGAGGTGCAGAGCATGCTGCCTATCAGATGTCATGGTCTGTTTGGAACAATCAGCCCTATATTCCTCGAAAATTGCCTGAGCTGTGGGATACAATGCAATCATGGAGATCACTTAACCAAGCCAAGATGTCCCTGCGATATAGTCAACGCTGGCTTTCTTTCAATGCCACAACAGATTGGCTAGGCATATATGACATTTGTCAGGAGGCACTAAACAACAATACTCAAGACTCCAAGATCAGGTTGGCATTCAGCCTTTCTGCAGCAATGCTCAGTGGGACCCAGTATGCAGACATCATACCACTCCTCCTTATTTTTGCAACAGACACAAGATTTCATGGCCTTAAACGCCCTTCCCCTTCCCATTATGTCCTTTCAGATGGCACATATCTGGACAGTGCACGATTGGTAAATTTGATGTCTGAGTTTGCTCTTCCCTTGAAGCGAACCCCTGCACAAACTATGGAGATCCGAGAAATTGCCAACAACTCAGATAATCATGTTGCAGAGAAGCGAAGACAGGAATATCACAGTTCAATCAGTGAATTAGCCTCAACTGCTGCACAGTCAATGGTAGAACAGTGGCCCAGGAGACACTTCGATCTTCCAAGCCAGTGGTTCAACATCCGAGGCTGCAGGAGACGTGTTAATGCTTACCTAGAATCGATATCCCGCAACATCAATCTCAGGGACCATATACATAGCTTGCAGGTGATCATAGACTGCTACGAGATCACAATTCCTCCCAACACTCCATACATGTTTTCTCCTCAATTCAGGACAAGATCCGAGTCACCCAAAGTTATATCTCCTTCACTTGAGGAAGTGCTGATATCTCGGGCCAACTTTGCACAGTCACCAATTTGCGATGTCCAGTTTCCCATACTCTCTACAGTTATGATCGGAACTCAGACTTGGAGTACGTCACCGTCAAGCAGGGACTCGGAAGATAGTCTCAGATGCCTCATTCATGAATTCCGACAATCCAAGAAGCTGTTGCTACAACTCTACGGAGAAGACCTGAGCAAGAGCCACAGAGACTTGCTAGAAAAGGTGGCACCTTTCCATGTACATCACAGTGTTCCCTCGCAGGAATTATGCCTCTATCACGACTTGTGCTCTAAACAGAAGGATGCAATATTCTCTCAACTTTCAGAAACTCTAGCGCCGTCTCAGAAACTGGAAAGTGTCCTTAGCCTCTCAGGTCTTTGGCCTCGAATAACACCACGATCCATCCTACGAGAGCTGTCTAGGGATCGCATCCACACACTGACTGACCAGTGGAAACACGTCATCACCTGCTATGCGGTAGCGTTCCTGAAATATCAGCAATCTCGGCGCCTGCTCGATCTATCATTCAGGCGCCGGGACGAGGAACTCCTCCGGGAAGTGGAAACCACTTGTGAGGATGTGGCCGCGGGTTGTTCTCCCGACTGGCTTCTGATACAAGTTGGTTACTACTAATTTACCTGAGAATATCCTAGACACTAACGAACAGTATCATTAGATTGACGCAAACTTTTTGGCACGTCCGCTGCAACTTGCAATTGCACGCGAGATGATATCTCCTACATGTCAGCGAAGTGCATCGTTTCAGCTTAACATGGGAGAGGGAAAGTCGTCCGTGATTGTACCTCTCGTTGCCGCAACTCTAGCCGACGGATCCAAGCTTGCGAGGATCGTGACACTCAAGTCGCTCTCTAACCAGATGTACCAACTGCTAGTCAGCAGACTTTCTGATCTCGCTGGTCGACGCATTGTCTATGTTCCGATATCACGGAATCTGAAACTGAGCACCTCTGTGGTTCAAAGCATCAACACTCTTTACAGACAATGTGTTGACGACGGTGGTGTTCTTGTTGTCCAACCGGAACATTTACTCTCACAGAAACTGATGTACATTGATACACTTGTAGCATCCCACGACGACCTCGAGAAACTCCAAACTGCTAAAGAGCTCGAAGCCCTACAAATATGGCTAACTAATGTATCGCGCGACGTACTCGACGAGAGTGACGAGATGCTGCACGTTCGGTATCGATTAGTGTTCACCTCAGGCATGGAAACGCCTGTTGAAGATTACCCAAATCGCTGGTCCACGACGCAGCAGGTGTTCAGTCGATTACAGGCACATGCCGCGGGGTTACACACCAGTTTTCCGAATATGTTCGAGTTCGATCAGGCTCAGAAAGGATTTCCTACGATGCGAATTCTCGGACGCTCGGTCTCTCGACGGATATCTTCGCTCATCGTCGAGGATGCTCTCGGAGGCAAATTGTCTACACTTTCATTGACCATTCTCTCGCCCCAAATTCGAGAGGCCACCCGCCGCTTCATAATCCGGAAGGAGGTTTCTGTCAAAGATCATCAGTTGATTCGATCACAGTACTCTGGAACAACCTTATGGAGCGGGATTCTTTTACTCCGTGGGCTCCTGGTGGACGGTGAAGGGATCCTCGGCTACGTACTGAAGGAACGCCGGTGGAGAGTCGACTATGGACTCGATCCAAGTAGGACGTTACTAGCCGTGCCATATCGTGCAAAGGTAAGCCCATTCAGTGGTCTATCCATGGAAGATAGCTTAAGATAAACTTAGGACGTGCCAAGCTCGAGAGCAGAGTTTGGTCACCCGGACGTAGCGATTGCGCTAACTTGTCTCAGCTATTACTATGGTGGCTTAACAAAGGCTCAAGTGCTTCAGTGCTTTGATTTACTCACCAAGCTGGACAATCCCGACATGGAATACGATCAATGGGTCAAGATTGAGGAGGGCATTCCACCTTCACTGCGACAGGTCAATGGCGTCAATGTGAATGATGATACGCAAGTTGACGAATACCTTGTCCCACTATTCTCGAGGAACACAAGAGCCGTAGATTTCTATCTGTCCCAAATCGGCTTTCCTCAGGCGGCCAAGGAGTTTCCGTCCAAACTTTCCACGTCAGCCTGGGATATAGTAGAAGAAAAGCCAAATGTGACCACAGGTTTCAGCGGCACGAACGATAACCGCTTTCTATTGCCGACATCAATAACTCAGGAAGATCCGGTCTCCCAGCTAAGCACAAACGCACTCGTCTTGCAGTACCTTCTCCAGCCAGAAAATAACTACTATGAGTGTACTGAAGGTATCAACGGCGAACGCGAATCCGCGAAGGCTTTCTTGGATCGACTAATCAGACACGAACCCGAGATCCGTGTCTTATTGGATGTTGGAGCACAAATGCTGGAGCTACAAAATAAAGAGTTGGCACGACACTGGCTCTCCCTTAAACCGCATATCTCAGCAGCTATCTTTTTCAACGAATCAGATCACCTCACCGTGCTCACTCGGGATGGAATGATCGAACCACTGATATCCTCTCCGTTCAATAGGCAGCTCGACAAGTGCATCGTATACCTTGATGATGCGCATACACGAGGGACGGATCTGAAGCTTCCTTGTCGGACTCGTGCGGCAGTCACGCTAGGGCCGAAGGTCACCAAAGACAGGTTGCTACAAGGTGAGTTGTTGCACAAATGAGAGAGAATTGGCTAAACGGATGTAGGGTGTATGCGGATGCGACAGCTAGGGAAGGGTCAATCGGTGATGTTTTTTGCGCCAGGAGAAGTCGACCGTCGCATTCGCGAGCTTATTCCAGGAGATCAGGAGTCCAAGGATGGCGTACGTGTGATCGACATCCTCCGTTGGGCGATGCACGAGACTTGTTGGGATATTGGACACCATCTCTCAAGCTGGGCGCGGCAAGGAATCGATCATCATCGGCGGTTTTCAGCGTGCAAGCAGTACCATTCGGGTGGAGATCTGGGAGCTTTGACGAATTCCTGGCTACAAAGAGAGTCTCAGACTTTAGAAGAGATGTACGAGCCAGCCTCGAAGGCGCTGGTCGCTGGGTTGAGCCCCGAAATAAGCAGCATCCCACCTCTACGTGAACGGCTGGACCGTTTTGGAGTAACTCATCTGATTGATGATAGGATGGCAGAAGAGCAGGAACGGGAGGTGAATCATGAAGTCGATGAACGTCCTGCCGGGCCGCCTCCGAGAGTGTATCCTGCGGAGCATATCATTCACGACGACCTCCGCGACTTCGTTCGTACTGGATTACTGCCTATTTCTTCAAAGTGGATCATTCCACTGTTCTCCCAAACTGGCGTCGACAAGGCCCTTTCGATGGAGAAATGGTCTCCGCCTCCACTTGCGACCACAGATTTTACTATCACGACCCAGTGCTCGAGTGTCGTGCACTTGACAGACTTCCTCCGCCCAGTCAATTGGGTCTTATCGAGCGGATATGGGAGAAACAGCATCGCGATCGTCATTAGCCCTTATGAAGCGAACGAACTACTCCCCCTCATACGCAAGGGTGGAATAGTCCGACTCCATGTTTACGCACCCCGAGTCACCGCCTCCATGCGGTCCTTCTCGGACCTCGCGTTCTACACCATCCCGGAGTCACCAGGGATGGAATGGACTGCCCCCTTACACCTCCGAATCGAGCTGAATCTATTTGCAGGCCAACTCTACTTTGACAGCACCGAGGAGTACCAACGGGTGTGTGGTTTACTTGCGCTGCACATGGCGCATCCAGGTGCGACGCATGTTGAGGTTGATGGGTTCGTGCGTCCGGCGTATCGCACGGGAGAAAGCTCGCCGTTTAACGTTAGCGTGGTATCCATGTTCAAGAAGTTGACGGCGTTACGAAGGAATGGGAACTTGAAGAGTTTCGGCAGAACGGACCTCGGTCAGGTGTTAGATGCTCGTCCCTTGATCAGTGAGTTTGAGTCGTGCAGTGGGTCAAGAAAGAATGTCATAAAACCCGGATGTGCTTTATAATGTATGACTGTCGAGCTACTCTATTATTTAGTTATGGGGCGCGTCGGATAATAAAGTATGAGCGCTAGCGTGATGGAAACGTCCATAGAATAGGAGTGTAAACTCTCGGGTCTGGAAGTGGCAGCGAACCTCACAGTAAACAGTAAGGTTGGGTTCGTGGCACCTTGAGTCATCGTTAGGAACAGCATGCACGCTTAGGCTTTGAGATCGACCCAGAAACTGATGTTCAGGTTAATCGGCGAGCTTTTGGTGCGCCGACTGAGTCACGGATGTTATCCGGGACATCGAATTGCAAAATTCGATGCCATGGTTTGTGACCATGTGTTCCTAAAAGACACCCTCAGCCGCGGTGCGCATGGACGAACTTTGTCACGGTAAGTAGATAATGTAACCCTACAAATAGAAAAACCTCAGATACTGAACATTAGTGACACGATCCCTGACAATTCAA
This sequence comes from Lactarius trivialis, assembly GCA_003315845.1. NCBI lineage: Eukaryota > Fungi > Basidiomycota > Agaricomycetes > Russulales > Russulaceae > Lactarius > Lactarius trivialis. Next base: position 12,307 of record QFDV01000529.1, read on the forward strand.
GAATCTACTAGTGAAGCCAAGTCAGTTGCGTCAGTCACCAAACTTCACCAAGACGCGACTCACGCTCTTCGAGCACCCACACCTGGTTCTTTCCGTCCCGAGCTACCCACAGTTGAAGGGGTGCGGCGGTCGATCTTTCTGTGGGGTACTCGACGACGAAAAGGGTGCCACGGACCCAGAGCCTGTCAAAGACTCACGGTAAGGAGCAATCATCGCCAGGGGTGTATGCGATAAAACATACTTAACTCTGGTATTGTCATGGTCCTCACTGTCCGACAGAACCTCCATGTCCCAAAGCTGAGGCTTGTCGATGCCGACGATAGGCGTTCCATTGTCTGGGGTGTTCTCAAATCCAAAGTACTTCTGGTTTCTGACTGATTGAATAGTCCATTGGCCGCTGTCCTGCTTCTCTGTGATCCACTGGAGCGTATCGTGGTTGTATGAGGGGAAAACTATAGAAGTAGCGAAGGCTGCTGACCTGTTGGTTGTCTAAGCCGTGGAAGTCCCATCCAATGACGGATTTGTTGTTTGCTCTGCTGTCAACTGGACCGGTGACCTGCCCACTCTCGTTCGTGATCATCAAACCAGTGAAACGGTGGTAGGATAGATCGACGGCTAGCCCACTTGTTTCATTCGTGATCTTGTAGCGTTGGCCTGACTTGATAGACATGCGATAGCGCCGTGCCAGTGACCATGGCATAACTATGGTGAGGTGTCGCCCACCTCTGGTTAAGAGTCGTGACCGTGACGGCGTCACCCGGAGAGGGAGCGAGAGAAGTTCTGAACATTTCACTACGAGAATACAGAATATTTATACGTTTTGGTACTACCCTGGATTGCGCGTCGCGTTACGCGTCGCGCTGACGCGTCGCCCCACATTGTCCGAAGGACTTGTCTCGAACGCGCACCGGGATACCATCTTTATTCTTTTTCAATTTGACACGGTCATTTCCATGAGTCACGGGAAATCACGTGGAGTCACACCGCTCCTTTTAGTTCACAACAATGGCATACCCCACTAGACCGGCCCGGGTGACTAACTATAGGACGCCGCCGATAGAGCGACTCGGAGTCGAGGATCCTCCGGCCGCTCGCGACCCCTCATTCTCATTCGAACGGCTGTTTAAGAGTCTAAGGAACTACCTTACATATCCTGGAATGCGGCATATGTTCTAGGTAACCTCTACTGTATTTCATCAGTGTAGTACATAATCTGCGAGTCTGTTGCGATCCGAGGAGACATGTCTAACGGACATGTGTCTGGCGGGCGGCGCAGCGAACCATTAGGGTGGGTTCGTGGCACCTTTGGAATGTCTGCACTGGCAAGCCCACCGTAAAATCGACCCAGAAATTAGTGCTTAGGTTGACCGTTGTTGACCAGCGAGCTTTTGGTGCACCAATGCGTTTTTTCCGGGATATTGAATTGCACAATTTTCAATACCATGACTGTCGACGGTGACCCATGAGCGCTTGAGCAATATTAACAATTTAAGAATCATCTAGTAATTCCGAGTTAGCCATATGAGTCGTCAGATCGTGTCAGACTCCAAAACGTGACTCACTCATCGAGCACCCAGACCTGGTCTTTTCCATCCCAAGCTGCCCGCAGTTCAACGGGTACCATGCCGGCTCTTTCTTTGGAGGACAACTCGACGACGAAAGGGGTGTCACGGACCCAGAGCCTGTCAAAGACTCTCAAAGTCAGGAACAGCCGTCGCCTGTGTGGTACATAATAAAAACACACCTAGCACTGAGATTATCGTAGTCCTCACTATCTGATAGAACCTCGACGTCCCAAAGCTGGGGCTTATCGAGGCCGACGAGAGCCATTGTCTGAGGTGTTCTCAAATCCAAGGCACTTCTTGCGTCCGACTGATTAAATAGTCCATTGGCCGTCGTCCTGCCTCTCTATGATCCACTGGAGCGTATCATGGTCGTATGAGGGACGAACTACAGCTATAGGAAGGCGAAGGCTGCTTACCTGTTGGTTGTCTCGACCATGGAAGTCCCGTCCAACGTTGTTTGCTCCAGACGGACCGGTGCTAGTGACCTCCTCTTTGTGATCATGTATCGTGATCATGTAGCGATGGCCAGACTGATCTACAGTACTACGACCAGCCCCTTGCCTCATTCGTCGGGGAGTGCCGAACCGGAATCACCCGGGGGTGTCCGATCGCGAAAAAAAAAGTTTGACACCAAGGGCTCGAGCCACAAAAGTTTGGAGACGATTTGGTGCTCCAAATCGTTACGGGAAGTCATCGCGAGATCAATCGATACGAAATAAAGGATTTGGTCGCCCCAAATCGCTATGGAAAGTCACCTGGTGCAAGTCAGTCGACGGCTCGTATTACGAATGCTCCATTCCCGGAATCGAGCGCTAGCGGATTTGAAAAGCGGAGTTTGGAACTTGCAATGACACCGGTCCCTCAGCTGACGGTACTCTCACAAAATGTTGAAGTACTAACTGTACACGGACTCGTTCGCCCTGATGACCACTCAATATCGCGCTCAATGGCCGCCAACTTCTCACCGCCATCTCTTCGAAAACTATGGAACATGTCTCAATCACAAGTAAGTATAAAGGGTGTCGACGAGATACCTTTGATGTAGCAAGACACTGCCATGCATCTTCTGTCATCCCTTGCCTTAGCATCCGTGTTCTCAGCACAGGTATGCGCACCGTCTACGGTTTGCTGCCTAAGAAAAGCTCCTGGAACCCAAACTTCCTGGTTTACAGGTCCTCGCTGCTTCACTGCATCCCGGGAGTTTGGCCCCTTCAGGGTTGGAGCCTCGGTACGATTTTCCAGGGATTATTCCCATTGTCGTGCCAGAGGCCGGCGGTTGGCTCTCTCAAGGCTGCTATAGGTGCGACTCTCTCAATTTTGTCTGAACGAACATTGATTGCCTGAAAAGCGACTCGCAGACCAATCGCACGCTCGAGCGCAGAGTTAGTGTAGTAGGCGATATGACGGTGGAGTCGTGTGTGAGCGTTTGCCAGTCAGAGTTATTCACGATCGCCGGTCTCGAATTCGCCCAGGAATGCTGTAGGTCTATCAATCACCATTTGTGACGGGACGGCTAGCGCTGACCGACGACTGGTGTGGTCAGGGTGCGGTAATCAGATCAGCCCGCCTGGGCAACTCATTCCACAGAGCAACTGTACCCAAGCGTGTGTTGGGGACAGCCTGGAAGTCTGCGGTGGGCCTAACGCATTGGAAGTGTACTACGAGTAACTGGTATTGTGATGTGCAATGTCTGCGCTGATAGTCTGTTGGATCGACTGTCGTTTATAAAACAATGAAATCTTCCATCGCTAGGGCATCAAGCTTTGAAGTTCGTGGCGCCTTGAGCGATCGTTGGAACGTCTGCACTGGTATGCGTGCTTCGAAATCGACCGACCCAGAAACTGATGCTCGGATTGATCGGCGAGCTTTTGGCCTATGCAATGACAGCTCTCTTCAAGTTGTACAGTTGGTATTTTGAGGACTTGGACTTGAAATTGCTGACCACTGACTAGGCGCTCTTTAGCCACTCCTTTCGCGGCACGGCGATAGATCAAGAATGCAGCGTTGTGGACAGCAAATTCTCGCTATCAGGTACTACTATAGAACATATAGTGATACAATCCCTAACAATTCAAGAATATAGTAAAGCCGAGTTGACCGCGCACTGGCAAGTTGCCCGACCTCTCCAAACGCGACTCACATTCTTCGAGCACCCACACCTCAGGCTGGTTCTTTCCACCCCGAGAGCTCCATAGTTCAAGCGGTACAGTGCCCAATTTTTTTTTGGAGAACTCGACAACGAGAAGAGTGTCACGGACCCAAAGCTTCTCAAAGTCAGGAGCAATCATCGCCAGTGGGGTATCTCATAAAACATACCTAACTCTGAGATTATCATGGTCATCACTATCTGATAAAATCTCGATATCCCAAAGCTGAGGCTTGTTGAGGCCGAGGAGAGGTACCTCTGGCCACTGACTAATTGAATGGTCCATTGGCGGTCGTCGTCCTGATCCGTGATCCACTAGAAAACATTGCAGTTGCCATGTATGACGGACAAGCTATCGAAACAGCGACGTTCAAGTTTACCTGTTGGTTCTCTCCGCCATGTGACTCCGATCCAAAGATTGAGTTGTCCTCACGGTGCAACTGGCACAGCTCGAGGACCAGCCCATTCTCCTCGTTCGTGAACTCTACAACGTTGGCCTGACATGCTGCGTAGGTGGCGAACAGTTCCGAGTTTAGTTGCTTTTTAGATTCCCTGTGGTCTCGTGACCCATCATACCTGCGCTACGCTCACATGACGCATGAACATGACATGATGAACAGCAGTGATAGTTCTTGCGTACGGAGGAATTTATGGACTTGAAGCTGCTGACCACTGGCAGGTGAGGCGCAATTCACCCGCCCCTTATGCGACGCGGTGCTCAATCAAGAATACAATCGTACAGACAGCAACCCCTCCGTGTCCGATTCTGGAACATTAGCGACGCGATCCCAAACAATTCAAGAATCTACTAGTGAAGCCATGTCAGCCGCGTCAGTCACAAGACTCCACCAAGACGCGACTCACACTCTTCGAGCACCCACACCTGGTTCTTTCCCTCTCGAGCCACCCACAGTTGGAGGGGTGCAGCGGTCAATTTTTCTTTCGGGTACTCGACGACGAAAAGGGTGTTACTGACCCAGAGCCTGTGAAAGAAACTCGCGGTCAGGAGCAATCATCGCCAGGGGTACGAGACAAACGTACTTAACTCTGGGATTATCCTCGTCCTCATTATCTGACAGAATCTCGATGTCCCAAAGCTGAGGCTTTTCTACACCGACGATAGGCTTTCCATTGTCTGGAGTGTTTTCAAATCCAAGGTACTTCTGGCGTCCGACTGATCGAATAGTCCATTGGCCGTCGTCCTGCTTCTCTGTGATCCACTGGAGCGTATCGTGGTTGAATGAGGGATGAACGATAGGAGTAGCGAAGGCTGCTGACCTGTTGGTTGTCTCGGCCGTGGAATTCAAATCCAATGATGGATTTGTTGTTTTCTCCACTAGCAGACGGACCGATGACCAGCCCACTATCCTCGTTCGTGATCATGTAACGATTGCCAGCCTGATCGACGGCCAACCCAGTTGCCTCATTCGTGATCTTGTAGCGTTGGCCCGACTTGATAGACATGTTGCGATGCGATATGTGGTTCCGAGTCGCTTTGAGATTTCCTGTGGTCTCGTGACCCACCGCAGACCACGAGTCTGGAATGGCGCTCTATTTAATACTTCGCTTAATTATATTTGTCTAGGTGCATAATCTGTGAGTTTTGCTCTATATTTTCACGAGCTGAGGATACTTGTCTAGATTTTTTAAAAGGGGGGTCTATTCATAAGGTAAATCTTGAGGTAAATACTCTCCGGAAAGCCTGTACTGTATGAGTGATGCCAGAGCTGCTGTTTGCGAAAAAAGAATTTGAATGCGCTCCGACTCGGAACATTCTCCTGCCTGCCGAAGCCTATGCACGCGGTGATGGTAGGTGAATGGGATAATTGATCGATGTATCAATGCTTCGGCGGGGAAACAAAATGAATCTTCAGTTGGGCGGCTGGACCTCGGCCCTGATTTCTCTAAACGAGGCATGCGCGCAGTTCCCATTCGGTCAACTGTCATCAATATGTCTCGACCCTAAGTTACACTCCCAATCTCAAAAGACGATTTCCGTAGTATATAGACTCAGGTCATAGCGGTAATAGCTCTAGACAATATTGGTGGCACGGTCTGAGAACATGGGAGGGGAGCCAGACAAATATCCCATAGGTCGAAGTTCGCGCTCGAAAATTGATGACACGCAGACCAAAGCATAAGCAGGGACCGGGACTATGAGCTTTTGAGTCGTTCTAGAACAGCTTTACTGCACGAGGATATAAGAGCATGCGGCCAATGGACGCTGAAGAAATTCCCGAAGTAGAGATATGTGATAAAGTGCCATTTGGTGCTGACTTTTGCTCATAGTTCTCCGAGATGATCGGACAACGCGGCAGACAGTTATCATGTAAATAAACCTCAGGCCCTTGGAAGTGCGGTCATGATACTTTCGGTTCGCAGGTGATCGCGTCATCGGACCATTCTTCGGGCCGTGTCGCACCGTAATTACGTCACGGATTTGTGTCACCTCCGTGTCGTCCAATCTGGATGGCCAGCAGACCGCGACTGGTCACCGGTCACCGGTCACCGGTCACCAGTCAAATTGAACCAACGCGATCTGAAGGCAGTTCTTCCGAACAGGCCGTGTTTCGACTTGATGGAGTTGGTCGAATGGTTGTGAATTAGATGCACAACTTGCCTGAAGCGCATCAGCAGAGAAACTTGGCATGGCTTTTGATCAAGAATCTATTGATTTCACGTGGAGAATACTAGTGGACCGTGACGCGTGACGTCGTCGAGGCGGAAATCAGGTGAAACTGGCATGTCAATGAGATCATGGGAACTCAACCTCATGTCTGCCTGTTTAGTTGACGAGTGGTTGATAACTAGGGGTCGACCCTGTCGACACAAACCTTGCTTGTCCTTGTGGGGAGTGCCAGTACACCAGTACAGTTTAAATATAGAAGAGAAAATTTACAGAGACAACATACTGTACAATATCAGCGAAGACCATATACTGTCTCATACTCTCGAGGATGTCAGCCATCGAACAAACAGTGCGTTACGTAACAAACGGCACACGTGATCACATGTTTTACATAATTGTAACCTGGCAATGACCTTGTCAAGCAAGGTGACGTGAGTTGCAAGCGTTACAGCCGAATTGCCATAGCAGCGACTGCTTCGGTGTTTCATCCCAACGTCCCACTTCCTCTGGGTTGACACTCTTGTATCGAATGTCTACGAAAGGGCTCTAAGGCCGTGCCGCGGCGAAGGCAGTTCTGGGGCGTAACAATTATCGTCGCCAGTCTATCCGAGTCGCCCCTGCAAATCGGGATGTTGTAATAGGGTCGCGTGAGTGTCTCACATGGTAGCCACTCTCCAGTCTCTCGGCCAATATGACATGCGGAGTTGACGATAGAAGTTTGATAGAAGTGTGAACCTTGTGAACTGGGGCCCGTGGGAACTGGAACGGTAATTGCGGCAAGTATGCCCGCGTAATTGCATGCATTGTTGTAAATTCTGTCTAGTGCTGGTCCCAATTCTCGTTTCCCTCCCTTCCGACCGGCGCGTTTTCCACGCTGCACCAAAGGGAACCGATTTCTTCACTTTGTACCGCGTGGGGGCTGCGATTCCATTCTCCATTCTTCTTGCTGGAGCCTCATTAGAATACCGATACGGGACGCCTCATCGCTACTAGATCACTCGTGACGAACCTTCCTGGCAATACTATATATTTATGACTACACACACCACGTTCGTACTTGTGCTCATACCCCGCATCCCCTGAAATCATGCCAGGCCCCTCAAAAAATGGACCGGCCCTGTTTCTTGGCCTTGAACTCTCGACCGATCAGCTTCGGGCGACAATAGTAGACGAAAACTTGGAGCTGGTTGGCGTGGAAGCTCTAGATTTCGACACAGCACTTTCTGAGTACCAGTGAGTTCTTGACTTTCGCATGTTCGCAAGAGTCGAGTCGGGTGGAGAAAACCGAAAGCGGACAGCACCTGCCTGCTCGGTCATCCCGACCGTCAACATAGGCAGATTTTTTTCACCGTCTAGTCATCTTGGTTGGCTCTATACGTGTTGTCCAACGTGGCAATGGTTTATTGGCCTTCTGCGCGATGGCTTGGACAGGCCTTGGGAGTGCCTCAGTCTGTTCTGTCCCATCCCACTCTTCGCGCTTTGTACGCGTGGTGTGAGCCATTCTGACTCGATGTAGAACACAGGGCGGCATATTTACCACCCCAGGTGACGCATACACGACACCAGTGGACATGTGGGTCAAAGCTCTTGGTGAGCATTTTTCCGCGGAGAATTAAAGTTTGTTGCTGATGAAAATCAAATTCGATCGGGATCGATCCCTCTCTCCGTTATCTTTCACTTTGTCACTCCAGACTTTCTCTTGGAGGAAATTAGCCGGAATCATGATGTCTCAAGAATAAAGTCCATTGGCGGGGCAGCTCAAGTGAGAACCGCCTCCGCGTCCCATCATATCTCATCATGTGATCGATTTTGTCTTTGCAGCCCGCCCTTGTTTGGTGGAAATCAGCACCCGTGCCTAATTTCCCTCCCCTCGACCCGCGACTTCCATTGCATCCTCAGCTCTCACCGAACACTTTCTCGTTACCAAATACCCCCGTATCGCAAGACACTTTTTCCCACTCCCATGCTCTCAGCATCGAGGCCATGCTGGGTGGACCGGACCATATGGCCGCCCGTGTCGGAACGTGCGCCAATTCGTCCCTTGTTGCCGCACAGATACTTCGCGTCCGCGAGACTTCGCCAGAGACATGGGCTCGCACAGGACGCGTCCAAATTGCCTCTGCGTTCCTTGCAAGTCTTATTTCTGGCACATGGATCGGCATGGGTGAGGCGGAAGCCTGCGCCACGGGTATGTACGCATATGGTTCGGGTGGTCAAGGTCACTGGGACGACGAAGTTATCGAATATATCGCGGGATCCAGAGAAGAGGCGTGGCGTGTTCGCGGGTGGTTAGGAGACGTAGACGTCTCTGGTGGCGGCCGTCGGGTTGCAACGGTCTCACAATACCTCGTCGACAGATATGGATTCGAACCTGGTGGGTCTTTTGTTTTGAATCTACGGGAATAATCCCCGCTGACACTGTCAAGATACCATAATCGCGTCATTCACCGCCGACTACCTGTCAACTTACCTCTCTCTGGTCCCTTCGCCTTCCGATGCTGTCCTCTCATTCGGCCCTATGGATTTTCTCCTCACAAGCGCCCCTCACTACCTCCCAAGTCGGCTGTACACTGTTTACCCACATCCTGCCCAGGACCCGAGTGAAAGGCGAAAATATATCGTTATGCTGACGAGCAGGTAGAGCGTAACGGCCAGTTGTGTTGTTCCCACTTCTTACAGTATTTCCAGAAATGCGGATGTTCCTCGAGCGCTTGTCAGGGACATGTACACCAAATCGTGGAGCGCATTCGACCGCCTTATATCCGTTGTTCCACCTGGCGGTTCCATAGGGTATGTCCCAGGAACTTTTCAACTGTCCCCTAATTATACACCACTTTTCGCAGCCTAGATAACAAGCTGTTTAGCTTTTGGCTCCTTCAAGGTGATAGCCATCCACTATCGCATGTCAAAGGCATTTTCCGCTTCGAGACGGGCGTTAAAGTGAACGAGTTCCGTGACTTACGTGCCAACCCCCGATGCCTAGTCGAGAGCCAGCTGCTCTCTTTCCGCGTGCGATGGGCGCGTATGACAGGCACAGGCGCACTGGGTGCAGCTGTAGGCCGTGCACGAGGCAGCAGTTCGCTGGTGATTAGTAGCGCTGCAGCATCCCCTGGTCCCAGCGGGCGGACAAGTACGCCAACACCACCATCTGGGTTAGGCTTGTCGTTTGACCCATACGACTCATCCTCATTGCCCGCGCGACTACTCACTACGGGTGCTGCGATCAACTTCCCCGCTGTTGCATCACTCGTTACCGAGATCTTCAACGCTCCCGTGTTCGTTCCAACGACTCAGCTTGACTCGGCTCAAATCACGCCTCACCGTAACGCACCAGCCAAAGGATACCCCGGACGCGCGGCTTTGGGAGGAGCATACGTTGCGCGATGGGTTTGGAGTAAGGAGCGCGGGACGGGTCGCGGGAGCTTCGAGGAAGAAGTGCGGCGGCTGCTCTCGAAACGCTGGGTGACTAGCGGCGGCACTCCGGTCCGTACGCATGTTGGCGGAGAGACTTCCTCGGGGAGCGGTGCCAACACACCGTACGGTAATCGGCGTCCGGGTTTCGGTGCTGCGGTGCTCGAAGAAGAGGACGAGGACGTGCTCGAGGCGATAGAGATTCTCGGCGGGGACGCATTTGGCGAGGGAGAACTCACGGAGCGCTTGCGGACTGCAACCGGGTCGAGTATGGCGATGGGCGAGACCACGACTGGTGCATCAACGAGCTCAAGTGGTCCACCGCTCCCCTCGACAACGTTTACGACACCTGAAATTGGAACGACCAACACAAGCTCAGGTGGCGAAGGTGCAACTGCGGTTACAACGCTTGTGCCGGTCACGGCGCTTCCGACGGGCGAAGCGGAGACGCAAGTCGGGCTTGCAAAGGTAGCGGAGCCGGACGTCGATGCGTTCATGGCGTACGCGGCGATAGTGCCCGAGTATTGTCGACTAGAAGGGATGCTGGTGAAGGCGCTGGTGTGAAGGGTCGTCGCATTATGTTCTTGCTCTGACCTGCTGTGCTTGCTTGCTTCCGAGGTTCTCGTCGGATATTTCATAGAAAGCAAAAGGGATGACGTCAACTATATCACACATACCCTTTGCATATCCACCCTCGTAGTAAAATAGTGACTCAAGGCTACGATCAATATGACCCATACGCTATCCATGAACTTGAGTGTGCACTTGAATGTGTCAGGATTATTGCGTTCCGCCATTGGAGGCCGGTGCGGAGAATCATGTTAAGCCTGAGGCGGCACTGGCAGTGGCAGGCACGCAGGGGCTCGATAATCTGACAGTCGTCTTGACGTTTTTTATCTACCATTTGTAGGCCCCGTATACCGTATACTGAGTGGGTGAAACCCACAAACGCGGTCATCCATCCACGGACGTTTTACTAGTATAAATGTCTCCTGGATACTTTAATTATCTCCTTGTTCCTCCCCTCTAAGGCTGTACACGTCTTTTCCCTCCTCTCGATCGTGAGTATCTACCTCCAGGCTTGAGGTTTTTGAAAGGTTATCTATCCACCTCAATGGTTAAAGTGTCTTTAAGTAGTATGTACGTCATGTCAACTTGAAGGCATTTTCACTCTTCCTGTCCCCCCCAGTTTCTTTCTACAATCTGCAACTATGAGCCGCTACATGCACTGCATCTAGGTGAGGCTGCGAGGGTTGACGCACCATTGTGCTACGCTGGTTCGGCCCTCCAGTAAAACTACTGTCGGTGATTTACTCATCTCCGGTCTCGCGACGCCCTTCCCCGTCGGGCTCTTACGACTCTTGGCTCGCCTGCCACAGAGCACCGGGCATACACGAACACATCTCATGGAACAAGCCATGACAGTCGGACCATCGCATCGCAAAAAGTACAATTACCACTGAAAGTTTCGCCGGTTCACTATCGGTGAGGTAGAAAATCCGCAAAAAGCGGCAATAAAGGTACTAGTAGTATTCTCCCATCACACATCTGACAACAACTCTGCGATCTCGGAATGTCCTCTAACTCCTCTTGACGACGCAATCTGAAACGGAGTTCGGCCCCTATCATCTTTGGCACCTATATTTGCGCCATGGCTAAGTAACAGACGAACGACGTCGCCTGTAGAGGGCAAAGATGCTGCTAGGTGTAACGGCGTCGAGTGAGTTTCATCTCTCGCAGTCACATCCGCTCCGTGCCGGATCAATATCTGCACAACTTCAGCCTGAATGTTCTCGACGAGTTCAGGGGATCGCGGGGAAAGTCTCTCAACCTGTCCATTGGCATCAGCCCGTGCCGGGCCAAAAGTCGTACTACAGATTCGGCACTCACCGGATAAGATGCTAAATGCAAAGGTGTCTTGTCGCTCCCATCCCGTGCGTTGACATCTGCACCATGCTCAATCAATAGTCGCATAGTTCCAAGTCTCTGGAATGACGACGCCAGGTGCAAAGGTGTATTGTGGTCCCCATCCGGGGCATTGACATCTGCGCCGTGCTCGATCAGTAGTCGTGCAGTGCCAGGAAACTCCACTGGCATTGCAAGATGCAAAGGCGTCTTGTGGGTCCCATCCAGTGCGTTAATATCCGCGTCGTGCTTTATCAACAGTTGCGTGAGTTCAGGAGTCCCCTTTGATGATGCCAGATGCAATGGTGTGGAATGAGTGTTATCCCGTGCGGTCACGTCTGCGCCGTGCTCGAGCAATACCTGGGCAGTTTCGTCCTCCAACTCCTCACCGAATATTCGGTAGTCTTGGACGTCCTGTTCTTTCACATTAAATCTTCCCTGTTCTGTAACAAGCGCCACGCAATGTTGACACTCACCAACACCAAAGGCATCGCCAGATGCAAAGGTGTCTTGTGGTTCCCATCCAGTTGACATCTGCACCATGCTCGACTAATAGTCGTGCAATTTCAGAAGATCCCTTTGATGACGTCAGATGCAAAGGCGTGGAGTGAGTGTCATCCCGTGCGGTCACATCCGCCCCGTGCTCGAGCAGTACCTGGACAGTTTTGGCCTTAGCATTAGAGTTCTCCGGATCGTTATATCGGGAGTAATTGTCCTTCTGTTCTTTCACATCAGCCCGGTGCTGTAACGAGAGTTGTGCAGTGTTGATACTCCGAGTCACCCAAGATGACGCCAGGTGCAAGGGCGTCTTGCAGTTCCCGTCCAGCACGTTGACATCCGCGCCGAGCTCAATCAACAGTCGGGTAATTTCAGCAGACACGCATGACGACGCCAGATGCAAAGGCGTCGAGTGAGTGTCATTCTGTGCGGTCACGTCCGCACCGTGCTCGAGCAATAAGACAGATTTGGCCATTCCTGCATGGTTTTCTCGGAAGTAACTGCCCGCCTATTCTTTCACATCAGCCCAGTGCTATAACAGTGCGTAGTGTTGACACACCTGAGACGACAACAGATGCAAAGGCGTATTGCGTTTCCAATCCAGTGCGTTTATCAGTAAAATCACAACCGCTTCTCCTTCCCCTTCTTGGCCCTTCTCCTTCTCAGCCCCTTCCGAAAACCCTGCCACCCCTTCTCAACACCTTCCAGGCTTCCCACTCAAGTGTCCAAGCGTAAATGATCTTTCACAGTGCGGGTTGAAGAAATAGCATAATATTTGATCACTACTAAGTTGTAGTAAGTTACTATTAGAGAAGTCTATAATAAACTTGTGTCATTTCCCGCTGCTGTCCCCACCACCACTGCACCTGCCATTGCCTCATCGCCGTTGCCATGATCGCTGCCTGTCGTGGTTGTGGTCGTCATGGTTGCATCGTTGGTGAATCATTGGTCAATGGAGTCGATGCAGTGGTGTGCTGCGTGCTGTGGGGTGGCTGGCAAATAGGGTGGCTGTGTGCACTTGAGGGAAGCGGGAGGACTTGTGCACGAGGGGATGGTGGTAAATATTTTGGAGCTGCCGCTGCATCTGTAAAACGAGGTGGGCGCTTATGGGCGCTTAAGGCACTTCCGAGCCAATCGGAAGCTCCCGATCGTTCAAAAGTGTTCTCTGAACACCTAACATTTTTACAGATGTGTCCTGCGTTAGAGATGAGACAAAAGAAAAGAAAAGTTAACAAATGTTTTGAGGGAGGGGGCGGCAGGGAGGTTGCACCATGCACGCAAAGCGGGAGTTGTTGGCTGGTGCAGCCTGAGCGGCGAGTGGCAGGTGGGCAAGGCTTGTGTAGCTTGCTCTTAAATGTACTCATATATT
>QFDV01000540.1:1756-12290 GCA_003315845.1 Lactarius trivialis
GGCACTGGGAAGCCCGGCGCCACGGAGGCAGTTGGAGACATCTGCAAGTTACTCGGGTATGTCTCTGAGAATGTAGAGTCAAATGGGACGATGGATGTGGTACTGGATACTGTATCTGACCTTACAGTAAAATGGTCAAAAAAAAAAAGTTGATACAAGAATTGTTCGGAGTTTGCTTTGTTTCTGGTGCAAGTGACGGTGAGCGTGCAACGGCCACTGCCGGTGCCACGGTTTCCTTCGACGTCCCTTCCTCGTGCGTCGCGCGTCGTATGGGACACGTATACCGTTCATCGCCAAGGTCGATTTGGATTTAGTCCTTTTGGGCTCGAAGCTTGAAGCTTTCAAGTCTTGTGCAGTATCACCCCCTCCGTTTCTCCAGTTTTTGGAATCGTGGGACCTTCAAGCAAGTTGTTCTGTCCGCTACTGCCTTGGCTACTGCTACAAGTGTCGTCGGGTTCCTCTGTTGAGACCTTGGTAACTTGCCATGGTTTGCACGCCCGTCTAGCATTCTCTCACAGCGCATCAGTCCATATCCCAGGCATTTTCATTTCTCTACTACGATAGCATCCTCAGCTTGGTCACCTCTGCCATAGTTGGTACGAGATGATCAAATCAGACCGAAGCCGCTTACCATCCTGATTGTCATTGGTATGCTCATACGGCTGCGACACGTGGGCGGGAAAATGTCCGCATCCCGGTATCGGCTATACTCAAGTATCCAGCCCGGTTCCATTCGTTGCCCGCTTACAGTATCTCGTGACTACTTCCAGTACAACTCTGCGTCCCATTTCATCACTCACCACCAACTTTCTTGCTAGGAGACGAAGTGTTCTCGCCACGACGCGGATAACGTTCGGCTCGCCACGGATCCACGTTGGCAGAGGTGCTCCTCCGTGAGGATGACCGCCAACAACGCGGTACACTTGTCGAGCTCGATGTCCCACAATGGGCTCTCGCTCTCCTCGCGCCCGTCTTTCGATGACGCATCGCCGCGCCCGCGCAGGATAAGAAACGGGGAGTTGAGTTCGAGTTAGATGTCCCAGAAAATGTGCACGCCACGCATTCGTGTGCGTGAGGCCTCGCGGGGACAGCGGGTGCGAGAGGTTGGAGCGGTCGGGGTAGACACAGACGCAGACATGGCGTTGCGGCGACTGCGAGCGCATTGCCCACTCGAACGCGTCCTTCATCCTGGCGGCCTTTTTTCAGGCCCAATCCGGGGATGCGCGCGAGCTGTACCGCCTGGATATGTGCGATTTTTCGCGAGGCTCTTTCCTCGACACGTCCTGGCAGTAGTAGGTGGATGCACGCCAAATGACGGACGGATCTCGACGTGGGGTGCTCCTGGGGTCCTATCCGCGCGCTCGGAGATCGTCAAGGCAGGCGGTTCTCGGACTGTTTGTAGGCTGTGAGTCACTGGCCTGTTTGTCCCATCATCTACTCTGTTATGCGTGCGTGTGCGTGGGCTGTTGGGTGGGTGGTTCCATCGTTTGGTGAGAAAGGGGCCTACGACTAGGCTAGGTTTACAGTGTTTCAAGTTGTTGAGCAGGCTCACTCTCGTCGGCGCTCGAATAAGATCTTGACATTCTGACTAAAGAGTGGGATGAGCGGGGTGCGTAAGAGTAAGGGGAACGCGACGCACGATGAACGGAGGTTGTGGCTCCGGCTCGGGCCTGCATCAGCTAGGCACCACCCTGCCAGTGGGAGGAGACGACAAGCAGCGGGACAAAGCCCCCAATAATACATAATGCACAGTCCGCGGGGAGAAACCTAAAGAGAAAAACACTCACTGACCCGGAAACTGTTTTTTTGGAAATGACAGAAACAAAGCCGGAGTCTGGTGCGAGACCAAGTATGATCAATGTAGACTGACCCGATCGCGTGAACCATTCTCATCAATATCCGCCACGGTCAATACGCCAACTGAACAAGTTCCTCTTCGGATCTCGTACTGCTGCTCTCAAGGGAGTGTCTCGTCCTCGTATGGTTTGAGACGTCAATTGAATGCCCAAAGATTGTTTCCTTGAATAATAAAGCACTAGTACTGCACATGATGATATGGGGACAGACACGTCGTACTACGACAAGAATTCGGAAGGACCGCACGTATATTCTACACACGATTTCGTTACATAAATAAGAGTGGGTTCCGGTGAATCGCTGTAGTAAGAGTCAATCTACAGTAAGCGGGCATGGCAATCGTCACTTACACAGGTCGACAAGTCAAATATATCTCATTTATTCAAGTTCATCCCACGGCGTGCTTGGCGAGAAATTGTACAATTCCCTGTTTTTCTGCGCCAAGGGCTACCTCGGATGCAGTCTGTCCACTGAGGTTGCGCATCTCCGCATCTACACCGTGGTCCAGCAAGAGCCGCACAACGTTTAGGTGTGCCTTCGACGACTCAGAAGCCTCTGATGTTCGGTGTAGCGGAGTCGATCCCTTGTCGTTCTGAGAATTGACCTCTGCACTGTGCTCGAGTAGGATCCGAGCGACGCGCAGGTGACCACGATACGCCGCGTGATGCAGAGGAGTATTTCCATCACTGTCGCGGACATGCATATCTGCATTGTGATCTAGCAATAACCGCACGACACCGGGGTGTCCATTTGTAGATGCACAGTGAAGTGTGGTGAATCCGAGGCCATTCCGAGCATTGAGTTCCGAGTCCGCATTGCGCTCGAGTAGAAACCGGGAAACTTCGAGTCGGCCGTTGGCCGTTGCGTAGTGGAGTGGCGTGTTTCCCATGTTGTCGGAGACCTTCTCATCCGCATTGTGGTTCAGCAATAACCGCAAAACAGAAGCGTTCCCGCTCGCCGATGCACTGAGAAATGGAGTCAATCCGTCATTATCGTGGGCATTGACATCTGCATTGCGCTCGAGAAATAATCGAGCAGCTTCGAGACGACCACCATACGCCGCGTAATGTAGCGGAGTCTTGCCCTTGTTGTCGCGGACACGCTCATCGGCATTGTGATCCAGCAATAACCGCAAAACAGAAGTGTTTGGACTCGCCGACGCGCAGAGAAATGGGGTTAGTCCGTTATTATCTTGGGCATTGACCTCCGCATTGTGCTCGAGTAGTAACCGAGAAACTTTGAGGTGACCGTTGGCTGCGGCATAATGCAGTGGCGTCCTTCCCTTGCCGTGGACTTGGACAGCTTGAAGCTCATCTGCATTGTCATCTGGCGATAACCGCAAAGCGTCAGCGAGTGTATTTGTCGATGCAAAGGGAAATGTGAATATGAGGTGATTCCGGGCGTTGGTCTCTGCA
Organism: Lactarius trivialis; assembly: GCA_003315845.1. Taxonomy (NCBI): domain Eukaryota; kingdom Fungi; phylum Basidiomycota; class Agaricomycetes; order Russulales; family Russulaceae; genus Lactarius; species Lactarius trivialis. The sequence goes on from QFDV01000540.1 coordinate 5,029, forward strand.
CTGCGCTCGAGCAGTATCCGAGCAACTTCGATGTGACCTCTGTCCGCTGCGTAATGCAGTGGGGTGCTTCCCTTGTTGTCGCGGACATTCTCGTTGGCATTGTGGTCTAGCAGTAACCGCAAAACATCAGGGTTTCCACCCTCCGAAGCTCTGAGAAATGGGGTCAATCCATTGTCGGCCCGGGCATTGATCTCCGCAGTGTGCTTGAGTAGTATCCGAACAACCTCGAGTTCACCATGATATGCTGCATAATGCAGTGGAGTCTGGCCCTCGTTGTCGCAGACATCCTCATCCGCATTGTGGTCCAGCAATAACTGCAAAACATCAGGTTCCCGGCTCATTGATGCATTGAGAAATGGGGTAAATCCATCGTCATCCCGGGCATTGACCTCCGCATCATGCTCGAGTAGTATCCGAGTGACCTCAAGTAGACCGCAATGTGTTGCGTGATGCAGTGGAGTCTTGCCCTTGTTGTCGTGGACATGTTCATCTGCATTGTGGTCCAGCAATAACTGCAAAAGTGGCAAAACGTCCAGGTTCCAGCTCATTAATGCGCTGAGAAATGGGGTCAGTCCATTGTCATCCCGGGCATTGACCTCTGCATTACGCTCAAGTAGTATCCGAGCAACCTCGAGTGCACCGCAATATGCTGCGTGATGCAGTGGGGTCTTGCCATTGTCGTCATGGACATGCTCATCCACATTATGGTCCAGCAATAACTGCAAAACATCAGGGTTTCCACCCTCCGATGCACTGAGAAATGGTGTGAATCCGTAGTCATCCCGGGCATTGACCTCTGCATTGTGCTCAAGTAGAATCCGAGCAACCTCGAGTCGACCACGATATGCTGCATGATGCAGTGGAGTCTGGCCCTCATTGTCACGGACATGTTCATCCGCATTGTGGTCCAGCAGTAACTGCAAAATGTCTGGGTTCCGGCTCACTGATGCACTGAGAAATGGGGTGAATCCATCGTCATCCCTTGCATTAACCTCCGCATTGTGCCCGAGAAGTACCCGAGTAGCTTCGAGGCGACCACCATACGCTGCGTGATGCAGTGGAGTCTTGGCCTCGTTGTCGCGGACATATTCATCGGCATTGTGATCCAGCAATAACTGCAAAAGTGGTAAAGCATCAGGGTTCCGGCTCATTGATGCGCTGAGAAGTGGGGTCAGTCCATCATCATCCCGGGCATTGACCTCCGCATTGCGCTCGAGTAGTATCCGAGCAACCTCGAGTGCACCGCGATATGCTGCGTGATGCAGTGGAGTCTTGCCCTTGTTGTCGCGAACATGCTCATCTGCACCATGGTCCAGCAATAACCACAAAATATCAGGGTTCCGGCTTATCGAAGCACTGAGATATGGGGTAAACCCATAGTCATCCCGGGCATTGACCCCCGCGTTGCGCTCGAGTAGTATCCGAGTAACTTCGAGTCGACCGGAATGTGCTGCGTGATGCAGTGGGTCTTGCCATTGTTGTCACGGACATGATCATCAGCATTGTGGTCCAACAATAACTGCAAAACGTCAGAGTTTCCACCCTCTGATGCTCTGAGAAATGGGGTCAATCCCTCGTCGTCCCGGGCATTGAGTTCCGCATTGCACGTAGATAGTAACCGGGAAACTTCAAGGCGACTGTTGCCCGCTGCGAAATGAAGTGGAGTCGGGTTGTCCTTCTGGAGGTTCACGTCCGCACCAAGGTTCAGCAGCCACTTCGCGACCTCAAGATGTCCCTCCTTCGAAGCAATGTGTAGTGGAGTCCAATTGTCTGCAGAGCGTGAATTTATGTCAGCACCATGTGCAAACAGCAACTGAGCGACGTCAAGATGCCCCCCAAGCACCGATGCATGCAACGGAGTCCCGCGTCGACCACCCAAGTGATTTACTTCCTGTGGATGCTTCGTTATTAGGCGTTCCACTAGACCCCGAAACCCCTCCCTTGCAGCGAAGTATAAGGGAGCTGCTGAAAAAAGTGGTGAGATTCCCAGCCTGTCCGATGGTGAGGGGTTCAAGAGATCGTATGCCAGTGGGCCGTATATTTGGACCCATGCTAAAAAATGTGGCTTTTCTATGTCAAAGAAGCAATCCATTGCGTCCTTGACCTCTAATTCCACATTTCCAATCTGCGCATGCCAATACCAATATTCGGCAGCATATTGTAAAAGAGGTATCTTCTCGAGAATGCTGCCGTCGGTACCGTCATCCAGGCGGAGTAAGACGCCAAGACAAGCCTGGGCAAGAATCAAGTGCGAAGGTTCGCTGGGGATATGAAACCGGGACTCCTCTTCCATGCAACTCGCAAGGCGATTCGATGTTAGAAATTCTTTGACGGAGAAATGCGAGAACTGGACAACCCGGCGGGAGCCATTGTCAATGATCACGGTCACCAAACTGGAACAGGCTGACAGCACCGCCTCTTCTTGGTCTTCCCACCGCCAATCTGGGATCGATTTTGGGATCCCTCCCGTGCTCAAGTCAAACGCGAGCACTTCCGCCAGCTCCTCGACCCGGAGTGGACGATGGGCCACTGTGAGGCATTGCAAAAGTCGATGCGCGTGCTCCCTGTTCGCATTATTGATGTCCTTCAAGATACGCTTGTATGTCTCGTCCAGAGATTTGGGTAATTCATCGAGGATACGACGCAGATTGGTTGGGAAACAGTGCCGCAGAACTTCCAATTGGCAGAACACCCATCGGAACCTTCGAAAGCATAAGACAAGGGTTTGATCGTGAGACTTGAAGATTCCCTTACATTCCATCCGCTTTCTCTGTGAGACTCTCAATGACCGCATTCTTATCATCATCTCGCCACTTCTTCATCCTTCGATCCGAGCGGACGACAAAGGTAACGTAATCATTGATGTCCTGCTTTTGTCCGCTTTCGTCGTGGAGGGATACTTGTTGACTTGCCAAAGGCTCAAGCGTGGTGCGAATGTCGTACTCCGGACGACTCGTGATACATAGACGTAAATTTGTACAGCGAAGCTCGACAATTTCTTTCACTAGCTCTAGGACCTTTTCACGCGACGATGGAATGCCTGAGTCATCGGGGCATTCGTCGAGAGCATCCACGATGAGATAGATTGGCGCTTGTCCCATCTTCGTAAGCATACCCTTGAGGCACTGCTTAAGTGAGTGGTCAGTTGGTTGTTCCGATCCTCGTCTGTGTGCGGAGTACAAGGAGAAAAGAGCGTCGCAGAATATATCTGATTGATCGGAGAGTTGGACAAGAAGGGATGATAATAAAGCGCGCGAGTCCTGCTTTGCTGTGTCCTTGAAATCGAAGTAGAAATAGGCCAAGAAGGCCGACCCGGAACTGCACATGCGTTTAATATCCCCGATGATCGCGGAGCTTGTCGATCATATAAGTTTGATTAGGACGCAACTCGGCAGGGAGTAACGCACCTGAGAATACTCTTCCCAGAGCCGGCTATGAATACAGGAATCGTTAGAGGAAATTAAGATTCAGACAATAATGGGATGTATACGTTTTCCGTGAATCCACAACAAGGAACCAGACGATTTCCAATCTGCGACGGTCTTCCCTTTAGTGCACCAGGTCGCGGTACCCTCGTGATGAGCACTAGATGCGGTGTTGTAATTGACAGATGGATCTGGAGGGGCGATCCATCTTCGAAGGTCCTTGCGTAACTCGGTCCCTGTAAGAGAGGTCAAGCCTTTGTGATCGGCGGTGATGAGGTTAGAGAATGACGGACGATTTAGGTCGGTGACTTGATTGACCACTTGTTGAATCGCTACACTGGTTTCCTTTACCCCTAACAGAGTACAGGCTGAGGACAGATTCGGGGGCCGGAAATGTAATACCTCACCTTGAACGACTGAACCGACTTTCTGGTCGACGCTCTCTACCTTGCTGTCGATGCTCCGCACCTGGTCATCGATGCCCCCTACTTTGATATCAACGCCCTGCACCCTCTCATCGACGCATTCCACCTTTTCATCCACTTCCTTGACCTTGTCATCCACGTCCTTGACCTTGTCGCCCACGTCCTTAACCTTCTCACCCACATCCGTAACCTTGTCATCTACGACCTTAACTTTGTCGTCAATGCTACGAGTGATCGTCAGGGCTTCTGCTGCCGCCATGCGACCTTCCTCTTGCGTCAACCGACCCAGTCGCTGAAGCGCATCCTCGACGTCCTTCCGCCCAACAAGCTTTTTGAGGTATGCCTCTACATGAAGGTCAATATTTATGGATATATCAACAGGGAAGGACATACTCGTTCGTCCCTGCCCGACCTCCTTCGTCACGATCCCAAGGATCGAGAGTACCTCAACCATGATCTTAACGATGATGTCCGTCATAGCTGCAGTCGGCCGGACCTCTATATACTTTTCAAGACGCTTAAAAAAGTATTCCAAGCGGCCAAACAGGTCTATGAGAGCATTTTGGCTAGCGCGGACATCCTTAATGGCCTTAAAGATGAAGGTGTCACCAAACGATCGACGCCGGGTGAAGAAAGATGCTTACTTGGAGGAGGACACCAATGCCAGCAAAAATTGCATTCGCAGGTGGGAATATCTGTGGTTGTGCATGTCAGAGGGTAGATCTAGAGTGACTTAACGTCTCGGAATTACCAGCCCAACGCCGTTACCGAGGGTCGCAGAGAATGCGTACAAGACATTGACAGTGGGATCAACCCACTCGATCCACTTTTCGTCAACACTTTGAGACTTCTGGACCAAAGCTCGAAGAACGGCGAGAATTGCACCGGGAGAGTCGCAGGGCTGCAGCTGGGTGACTAGGGGATGGGAGGCGATGTCTCGCTTTGTCTGCTTTTTGTACTCTTTGAAAGCGGCTGTAAAGATTGTCTCAAAGTTTGTGGAAGAGGTCGCAGTCGACGAAACTTGAGACATAGTGCTAATTGAGGTTGAGGGAACTCGGTTGGATGGGATAACAAGAAGGTCGCAAGGACCACACAGAATCAGGTCGAGGACGCCTCACGTACGACAGATAGCCGCCCTGATATTCCCAGGAGCCATGGCCAGCCATGGTAGACGCACACACACCGGCAATAAAATCCATCCCGAGATGCAATAGACTCACAGGATCCTGTCTTATCCGCCCCGGTTCACGAGGACATGATCGAAGGTCGACCTCGTAACACGTGCGGACGGTGCCCATGTTGACTCCTATCTACGAGACTCCCAGTTGTCATCGCCGCATATGCTCAATCGGAATGACCGTCAAGACGGCCTCTCCTGATACATCGCCTACTCAGAGAACGCAGGAAAAAAAAGTGCGCGAACGGGCGGGGTATGAGGGATCTCACGAGGTTGGACGATTGCCCGGGCCACATCGTTCGGGAAAACCTCATGTTTCCAGGTATTGGGACCATAGCTACTACTAGAGACCGTTCGTCTGGTACACGCTTATACACACCATGGGTAGCCTCTGACAAGTACCACATACATTCCTTTAGTGATCTGTGCAATCCTAAATGTCGATCGCCAATGCCTCAATGCTGCATCTGTCCAGTATGTCGGAGTCACGTCCAGGCCTGAGGGTAAGTGAGCACGTCGAGCGTGGTAGGGTAGATCATGGTGCTCACCGGTAGATCAGCGTCAGAGGTACCTCCTTTTCATCGACCGCCTTCAAGTTGTTGGACTTGACAAACTCGACATTGCCATCCTTGTTGCGCCCGTCGAAGTACGCAATCTCCAAGTTAACTTGGAGTGGCTCCGATATTGCAGTCACTTGGACGTCGTTATAGGTGACAGAGCAGTCTAGTGTGCGCTGCTTCCCGCCCCAGGACTTGGACGACAGCCTCACAAACCTTCTTTACTTCCAACTTCTCGCCTCGGTCTGGGTGCATCACGAAGGGCTCGTACTCTCCACTTTATTCCGGATCTGCGCGCTTGTGAGCATGCACATGAACATGACCATATAATTGGACACTGGGGAGGCAACAAGTCAAGCAACACTCGTCATTGGCGCGCCGTCCAAGCGGAACGAAAGAAGCCAATTTCTTTTTGCTACGCACGGCTGTCATCTTGGAACACCTCGAGCAGCTGCGCGGGAGTCAGCGTCTGGCCGCTATTTGAGACAGGCTCTCGGCTCGACGATACCTCGGATCAGGTTCTGCGGGATCTCGTAACTCTCGTCGATCGTGAAAGACCGCCTCGAGCGTCGGATCGACGTCGACGGCAAGCTGCCTGTCTTCTGCACTAAATATGTCTGTTCGAGCCCCGCGCGTACGCGCTTGCTGCGCGCCCACAGCGTTCCAAGCCGCAGCCCTCGAGCGCGCGGGGTAGGTCGACGAGGCGCGCCTTGGCGAGCGCGGTGAAAAGCACGCCCTCGATGGTCGGGTGCGACGTTGGCCCGCCTGCCACGCGAACCCCCCGTAGCTCGCGTCGGCGTTGGTAAACTTGAGCGCGATCTTGTCAGGTACGCGGAGATATCGAATTCGCGCTTCGAGCCTTATGGGAGCCTTCTTTTCGGACCCGAATGATGATGATGGTATGGGCAGCAGTGCTGGTGGTTGGGAAGGAGTAGTAGATGTGAGTCGTGGCGCACCGAAAGGAATCAGATGTCAGGCGACAGTAACATATCAACTCGGATCGCAGTCACGGGGGAGGCGAGGACGAAGGCACAATGAAGACTAAGACATTATTGTAGCCAAGTCTTTCGTCATAGTCGTTTCTTGAAGATCGTCGAGAATCATACAGAGATGACGAAAAATCCAAGAGACGAGTTGCGTAGTATCTGGTCACGTTCTGCTAGAACTTGAAGCTGCCGGACAGAGTGGTTCCTTTACTTCAGAAGATCTTGCAGCGTCGCCCCGTGTAGAATGTCGATATCACGGTGCTTGTAAGGAGAAACGGGTCTATAGATTTGACTTGTGTTTGTATGCGGGAAGGTGATGGTTTTTCGACGGTTGGGAGTATTGCAACTCGGAACTTGTAAGACCACTGGGAAGTGCGAGATAATCATCGACATCCTTACAGCTTTTACACACCATCGGTTCGTTCTGTGAACGTTATTCCATTGATCGTCCTTTCGACTCGGAATGGTTCAAAAAAGAAAAAAAAAGGAACAAGGCAGAGAATAACGGATTAGATAATCAAGCATTCTCCCGACACAAGCCAAGAGGCGTCATTCTCTCATTGAAGTCCAGCGCTATGCTCAAGAATAATTTGCTCGATCCTTTGCCGTTTATGATATCACCCCTGATGGAATGGGGCGCCGGCATGGTCCTCTTTTGTGCGAATATATGCTATACAGAAGTAATGTAACAC
>QFDV01000542.1:1589-15092 GCA_003315845.1 Lactarius trivialis
CACGACAACGTGGAACGACCCCCGGCGGACCTCGGCCTCGGCCTCAGCGGCGACAAACACGGCGCTCGCGAACCGCACGGCTCTAGGTCCGTTACCATCGGGTTGGGAGATGCGGATGACGTCGACGCAGCGCATATATTTCGTGGACCACAACACGCGCACGACCACGTGGGACGACCCGCGGCTGCCGTCAACGGTAGACTCGGACGCGCCGCAGTATAAGCGCGACTATCGGCGCAAGGTCGTCTACTTCCAGAGCCAGCCATCGATGCGCCTGGTCGCCGACGCCAAGTGCGACGTGCGCGTGCGCCGCGGGTGGGTCTTCGAGGACAGCTTCGCTGCGGTAATGCGTCTCCGGCCCGAGGACCTCCGCAAGCGGCTCATGGTCAAGTTCGAGGGCGAGGACGCGCTTGATTATGGCGGCGTCTCCCGCGAGTGGTTCTTCCTCCTTTCGCACGAGATGTTCAACCCAAGCTATGGCCTGTTCGAGTATTCGGCGCACGACAACTACACGCTTCAGATTAACCCGGCCTCGGGCGTCAACCCAGAGCATCTTGACTATTTCAAATTCATCGGCCGCGTCCTCGGCCTCGCGGTGTTCCACCATCGGTTCCTCGATGCATACTTCGTCCCAGGTTTCTATAAGATGGTTCTCAACAAGAAGGTGAACATGAAGGACCTTGAAGCGGTCGATTATGAGTTGTACAAGGGCCTCACTTGGATGTTGTGCGTGCTCCCTCATCGTCGTAGTCGTAGTCTCGGCTGATTTTCGTCCCAGGGAGAACGACATAACGGATGTGCTCGAGGAGACGTTCTCCGTGACCGAAGACCGCTTCGGCGAGCACGTCGTCGTCGAGCTCAGACCCGGCGGCGCCTCACAAGACGTGACGGACGCGAACAAAGAAGAGTACGTCGACCTCGTCGTAGCGCATCGGATCGCCGGGCGCATCACGGAGCAGTTCCGCGCGTTCATGGAGGGGCTCGGGGACGTGCTGTCGCTAGACCTGTTGCGCGTGTTCGACGAGCACGAGCTGGAGCTGCTCATTGGCGGCATGACGGAGATCGACATGGACGACTGGACGCGGTTCACTGATTACCGCGGGTACGAGAAGACGGACAGGGTGATCGAGTGGTTCTGGGCGTGCCTCCGCTCGTGGCCGGCGGAGCGCAAGGCCCGCCTGCTCCAGTTCACCACTGGCACGTCGCGCGTCCCTGTCAATGGCTTTAAGGACCTTCAGGGAAGCGATGGACCGCGCCGGTTTACGATCGAGAAGAGCGGGGACCCGAGCGGTCTCCCGCGCAGCCATACGTGCTTCAATCGGCTCGACTTGCCGCCGTACGAGGACTATGAGAGTCTGGAGCGCAAACTTCGCTTCGCGATCGAGTGCGTGTTATTTCTTTTTGAGTTGTTCTTGGCTCACAGAGTTCTATGTAGGGAGACGGAAGGTTTCGGACAAGAATGATTCAAACGCGCCGTTGGGATTTGGAAGTCTAGAGCCCCCTGCGCGCCCCCCCGGAATTTCGACTGGTTCGAAGGATTCGTGTCCTCTCTCACCGCTTTGCTTTTTCATTCTTTTCTGCTCAAGTCGTTTTTTTTTTGTTTCTTACCACAGTCACACCCTTTTACGATATATAACGTGTGATATACCACGACGACCGTCTCTGTTTTCATTGCGAAGGTCGGCCACCGTTCGTTTACTTTGTCGGTGTGGCGACCTCCGTGTCAGTAATTACAACACCATCCGTAGTCTCTTCCCCCTCCCACCTGTCTCATGTGTTTGCTGATTTACCTTCTAGTTCGCTTGCGCTTGCTTGTTTGTCTGATAGTTAAAGCTTGTATGTACGTATGTTTGACGAGAACGACGACCCGATCATGTCCATGACTTGGAATGTGGTGGCCGAAAACTCAATTTTATTTGCGAATGTCCCTTCTGTTGTTAGTGGTGAGTAAGGTACATGGTTTGGCTGAGTTCATTTTATCTTACAGTATGCCTCATGACCACCTCGCAGAGGCCAGATGCCAATTAACACCTTCTGTCAAGCCTCAACATATACTGCCTCAACAAGCTCTCAGACCGCTGAAAGAAGAACAATGGATCATTGTAGTGGTTCTACTAGTATCTAGCATCAATACAAGTAGTCCAGCTCCGCCCATGTACAAAAGTTGAAAGATCCAGGCGGGTTTCATGTTCAGCAGCAACCCAGATATTACTGGGGTGGTGAAGACCATTCCTATGAAGTGGTGGGATCCACATCAAAAGTTCCTCATTAGTTCCACATATCCATCCATCATCATAGATCACAGAGTGATCAGTGAAGTCAACATCTCCTCTAGTTTTCACATTTCCTGTCATAGTGTTAAACATGAGAATCGAGCCACATCCTGATGAGACAATGGACTGACCATCTGGTAAGGGTGTCTCAGCCTCTACAATGTTCATGCCCATAATAAATGGGTGTGCTTTCATGACATTCCAGACACGTATTGTTTGATCAAATGAGCCTGAGACAATGTGCTGGCCATCTGGTGAGAAGGCCACAGAGAAGACTGCAGCTGTGTGTGCAGTGTAGATGCCTGCCTCTGTCCATGTCCCTTCTGCAGTGACCTTCCACACACGAATTGTTTGATCATATGAGCCTGAGGCAATGTGCTTGCCATCTGGTGAGAATGCCACAGAGCTGACTGAATTTGTGTGTCCAATGATTGGGCCTGCCTCTAGCTCTCCTGTTGTGGCATTCCACACATGAATTTTTTGATCCATTGAGCCAGAGACAATGTGCTGGCCATCTGATGAGAATGCCACAGAGTACACAGGACCTGTGTGTCCAATGAATGGGCCTGCCTCTATCTCTCCTGTGCTGACATTCCATACACAGATTGTACAATCTTGTGAGCCTGATATAATATGCTGGCCATCTGGAGAGAATGCCACAGACCAGACCAAATCAGTGTGTGTAAAGATGGGCCCTACTTCTGACCCTGTAGTGGTGTTCCACAAATGAATTGCATCATTTGAGCATGAGACAATGTGCTGGCCATCAGGTGAGAATGCCACAGACCACACTGGACCTTTGTGTCCAGTGAATGGGCCTGCCTCTGTCTCCCCTGTAGTGGTATTCCATACATGAATTGTTTGATCTTCAGAGCCTGAAACAATATGCTTCCCATCTGATGAGAATGCCACAGAGTACACAAGATCTGTGTGTCCAGTGAATGGGCCTGCCTCTATCTTTCCAGTAGCAGTGTTCCACACACAAATTGTGCAATCAGCAGAGCCTGAGACAATGTGCTGACCATCTTGTGAGAATGCCACAGAGTGGACCCCTCCTGTGTGTACAGTGAATGGACCTGCCTCTGCCTGAGTCTCTCCTGTAGAGGTATTCCACACACAAATAGTTTGATCATCTGAGCCTGAGACAATGTGCTGGCCATCTGGTGAGAATGCCACAGACCTGACTGCTTGTGCGTGTCCAGTGAATGGCCCTACCACTGTCTCTCTTGTAGCAGTGTTCCACAATTGAGCCAGAGACAATATGCTGGCCATCTGGAGAGAATGCCACAGTGTTGACTGAATCTGTGTGTCCAGTGAAGGGGATAGCCTCTATCTCTCCTGTAGTGGTGTTCCACACACAAATTGTTTGATCATCTGAGCCTGAGACAATGTGCTGGCCATCTGGTGAGAATGCAACAGAGTACACAGGGCCTGTGTGTCCAATGAATGGGCCTGCCTCTATCTCTCCTGTGCTGGCATTCCATACACAGATTGTACAATCATGTGAGCCTGAGATAATGTGTTTGCCATCTTGAGAGAATGCCACAGAGTAGACAAGACTAGTGTGTCTGGTGAATGGGCCTGCCTCCAGCTTTCCAGTAGCAGTGTTCCATACACAAACTGTTTGATCTGCAGAGCCTGAGACAATATGCTTTCCATCCGATGAGAATGCCACAGAGAGCACCCTCTGTGTGTGTCCAGTGAATGGGCCTGTAACTATCTCTCCCATAGTGGCATTCCACACACAAATTGTTTGATCACTTGAGCCTGAGACAATGTGCTGGCCATCTTGTGAGAGTGCCACAGAATTAACCCAACCTGTGTGTCCAGTGAAGGGGCCTGCCTCTATCTCCCCTGTAATGGCATTCCACACACAAATTGATCCATTTGAAGAGCCTGAGACAATACACTGGCCATCCAGTGAGACTGCAATAGAAAGGACCCAACCCCCAGGATTTGAAATCACCATCTCCAATGATGGCCAATGAGACAACCATCCATGTTCTATGTGTAATGTTTGAGGACATGTGCTGGAATAATGTACAGAGACAAGTGAAGAAGTTGGTGCAAATGGTAGAGCAGATAGATAGATGTGTGGTGCACTCTTTGCAATTGCCATCCCAAAATACCGCACAAATACAGCAGCATCATTGACAAATGACCTAAAGCCCTCTAGCTCTGCTTGGGGAATCTGCTCCCACTAAAGCTATTAGTTTCTTGCCTTTCTTATAAAATAAACAATTACACTCACACCATGACCAGAGGCCAACCATATGCTCAGAGATGAAAGTGCTGGCAAAGCAAGACTCAAAGCACCCATCAGACTAAGAGCCTCCAGCCAAAACAGAAACTTTCTCTCAAAGAAAGTTTGAAGAGGTCAGTTTCAAAATCAAGTTGTTCCAAATGATCATCCCAGAAACGACAAGTGTATGACAGAGCATGTGGGAGGTATTTGGAAATGCGCGTTTCAAGGTCTTGAACATCTTTGTTAGCAAGATACGATGATTTGAGACCACAAATGTTAAATTTGAGATCATCAAGAGCTAGACTGAGGCAATATCGGGCCAATTGGCCGTGGGCACCATGAAGATCAACATAAAAGGCGCTGCTCTTTTCATTTGTCACAAAATCGCGGAATGATGTATGAAGAGGAACGATCGGAAGCGTGTCGTCAGACAAAGTGACATTGCTCAGCAAGGAGCCGAGGTAACGGAGTGTTTCAACAACGGAATCGGAATCCTCCTCGTGTCGTCGCAGAGTGGTCAGCGAGCGGATGGAGAGCGGTTCAAAAGCGGCAAGGAGTTGTCCAACCACGGAGCGGAATAGATCCTGTGCCTCTTCATCCGAGAAGTATTCCTCAAGGACCCCTTTGTATAGCTCGTTCAGCTGGTCTTGTCCAGCAGCAGATTTTAAGACAAGTTCGATTCGCCCTTTTCTGTTGCGAACCGGCTTGGGTTCTAGGATGTATCCACAGGCGACCGCCGCCCACTGAAACAACCCCTCTGCCCTTCTTGCCAGCGCCTCCCCATAACGTTCAAAATCGTTGGAAGGGAGCAGTTTCCGAAGAAAGGTAAGAATATCATCAGACGTTCTCGCCCCTAGCTCATGATCGTCCATGTGTTTGATCATGACCGATTTCCCAGAAAGGAACGCAGACTCGATGCCATACTCTGGCCGCGACGTGATGAGTACACGGAAGTTTGATGGCAGTTCGGAAAGGTTGTTGGCGAGAAATGTGTGTAGCCCATCGTCGCCAGCTACATCCCCACTCTCATCCAAGGCATCGATTACGACAAGAATAGGACCGACGATGGGTAGATCGTTAAGAGGTTCCTGGATAAGGCGTCGAAAAAGTGTACCGTAGTCGCGTGTGCTGAGTCGAAGCGATGTGTCGTCCTTCACGACCCTTCCAAGCGCGGCTTTGAACAACGGATAACGGTCGGCGAGATCGCGAGCAAGATTCGTAAAGAGATGGTAAGCGCCAGTCTTGGATTGCTCCTTCCGTATAAAGATAAAGGAAGAGGTAAGGCGGCGCATTTCATCGAAGCGATGCGCAATCTCATGTGTGATGGACGACTTTCCTGTGCCCGCTAGCCCAAAAAGAACAAGACTACGATCGGAAGTGGGATTGTTCACCCAGTCAACGATGAACTCGAGGAAGGCCATGCACGTTCCCGGAAGACAGCCCTTCTTTGGGTCGAAGCGCGAGTCTCTGTTGTACGGGATTTCACTGATTTTTGCATCCAGTGCTGTGACAATGATCAGATCGATAATTCCCAAGATTTCGCGACGACATACCAGCATCTGAAACTTGGCTCGACACCCACTCAAGTTGAGAAGAAATATTTCCCACGTCATTTAAGATTTGGAATGCGGTTATCTCCGTAGTAATCACGGCATGGTCCATAAAAGCCTTTCGATGTTCGGCAAGCGCGGTGGACAAGTCTTGGATTTTTTCCTCCACTCCGCTGCCAATATTCTTCAACATCCGCATCACTGTAGATTGGGCGCATGAGTCGAGCATTAAAGCACGAGAAGATGACGTACAAAAATGCGAGTCCTTTGTGTACGATTGGATAAAGTCACTGCAACTACAGACGTCCCGCAACATGAGCGCAAGGACTCCGGCTTGCTTGGACTTGGGTTCAATGGATTTCAAGGTGTCTCCGTGACTTGCGAAATCGAACGCATCATGCATGCTCTTGATTAGGGCCTGGACATTTCCGTCACGTTGAAACTGCTTTGAGAGTTCCTGGTACCCAAATATACATAGTATCGTGTTTCTTTCCGACGAGAACGCAAACAAGCGCACCCCGGGGATCACCGAAAGCACTCCATACGCCATCTGTGCAATCGGATTGAGCTGAGGGAGCAAGTCGTCTCAGCCGATGGTGGTAAAAAAGTATATTTATGCGCACTCCCGCAAGTGGGCTGAGAGTATCCATGACGAACTTGACCCTCTCAACGAAGCCTTGCCATCTATTCGATCCGTCGATCGACTTCCCGGCTTCATCGGCGCAATCGAGACTAATCTGAGCATTCTCGGAAAAGGACAACTCTGCCTGGTGCTGTGGTATGAGTGTGCTGCTCTGGTCGATAGTGGGTTTGGAAACATCTTCGGCAGGAGTGTCGTCTCCTTGTGCCGGTATTTCGGGGGAGTCGCTCGGAGCGGTCTTGTTCGCTGATACAGTGATCGCCAAGTGGAGCGTGACGAGCTGCGTCGACTCTCCAGCCTGTCCATGGCCATGGCTGAGAATAAACGAAACATCTACATGTGAGATGTTCAGTTAGTCACGGTCGTGTGAATAGAACTCTATAATGAACAGACACACCACTTTCGGATTCGACGGGTACTGTTATCTCCGAGTCGTGCGTTCCGATAACGAGATTGCTTTGTGTCAACCGCTTCACATAGAGAGGAAAGTCCTACAAGACATCAAGCGTCTGGTTCCACACCGCCGTCTGTCCCTCGATTTGAACACTTTTCGTCTTCTTCGTCTTCTTCTTTGTCGCCTGATAGGCTATAGTGACGAAGTAGTCCCTCTTCCCGCCCAAGATAGTCTTGAAATGTGGAATGTTGAGTGCTCGGAGGACTAACAAAAAGATTCAATGCTTATCAAGGCATGGACGAGTCGGGATTTAAGTACGCACCAGTCACCTCAACACGTACTGGCGGGGATAGGCTTCCTTGATATTCGGCGATTTGAGCGCTGCCCATGGAGGGTTCTTGACCTAACAAAACTGAACGAGAGAAGGGATTGATGTGCCTTGATCAAGAGTTCCAACTTCCAGGGCTGGAGTCGTGGGTCAATATCGGGAAAGTTACATGTCAAGAGCATTCACTCACAAATTCGAAATAATTTGCTTATCTGAAAAGTGGAAGAGTCTTTTGTACGCAGAATAGATGAATTTGCGAAGTTTGGTGTTTGGGTCTATAGTATACTCGCTACCTCACGCATCCGAATCCGAAAGATCCCACGATTGGCCCAGACTCCAGATTCGGAAAGCCCTTGCACTCACCCACAAAGCAGATTTCTCTAGATCTGACCTGGTGCCGCATTTTCGCTCGCTCTTCGCACCCAACCATCACATCGCTCCTGCGTGCGTGACCCACCATATTGCAAACCAACATTTTGTCACCGCCGGATGCACAACCAAATTTCGATGTTTACAGTAACAAGTATATCAGGTCGAACGAGTAGCAAGGGTGTTGAATTGGACTCAACCTGCGGCTCCAGTACCTGACGGGATATTCGCGCTAGAGTTCGTCGAGGACATCCCACGAATTATTGGACTAGTATGTGGAGTCTGACCTTCGTCATATCTACCAGCTCACAGCGTCCCGAGCTCCTGCTCCATCACCACTTCTCCCTTCGCGTTACACTCTCCGGCGCTTCGCCTTTCTGTGAACGCTCCGCGACAGCCGCGTCTCCTTTCTTCTGCGAGCTCCCAGCGAGGTATTCATCACACTTCTCATCAAAATATTGGAGGTCGGGCATCGAGGATTGCCCTTTCTCAGGAGGAGGATGCTCGCAACGGAAATCATGTGCGGGCACCTTTACATCATGAATCATGGCACACACCATGCATACGCGCGGGTTCTGCGATGATGCTTGAAAGCTTGAAACTCAAGTCATGGGTTCGTCATCTTGTGCGTACCTCCTACTGGATGCCCGTATCTCACGTGAACTAGGTATTTGGCGCCCCAGCGCGATTTTTCTGAGTGGTTGCAGTGGTTGCAGCACAATTGTACGTCTGCCAAACAAAATGTTGTGGTTGCTCTCATTCTGCGGCTGGTTTAAGCCGACTCTGAGAAGAGGAAGTCCCATAAGCGCTCAGCACTTGTAGCCCACAACAACATCATTTACAGGAAGCGACGATACAACTACTGTATATGCTTGTCTTTGCGTTACAAATGCGGAGCAACAAAAAAAAAAGTCTGTTATAAAGAGTAATCTGTGAATGTTTGAGGATATTCGAGTGCGGCAAGGTGAGGGGCTCCTCCACAACTCGGAGCTGAGGCTCATGTTGTAGGAGATGGTACCGAAGACCGGGGGGGAGGGGGGTGATGGACGAAGACGTCGCTGGCGGAGCGGATACGGATGGTGTTAACTCGCCAGGGACGACCCCGGCCTTTCTACACCCCTCGATCTACACTTCGGGCCTCTTGACCTTTATCTGCGCCCGAATTAATGGCCGCCTATTGAGCTTCCGCAGTGCGCGAATGGAACTGAGCACACCCAGGAAACAGCGAGTTTGGGCTTCGGCAGTGAATTTGTACTCGTCTTCACTCGCCTGGCTAATCTCCTTAATTTGTTGGATATGATTACGAGCAGCAGCCAAATTAACTTACTGAAGCTCCGCCACCTCAGCCTCCAGCTGCTCTTCTACCCCCAGCGCCAACATGTTAAGTAGAGCCGGCCCGATTGATCCTCAGTGATCTCCGCTCGTATACCGCTAGCTTCTCTGAATCATAGTGTATCTTGCGAGCAAGTTCCTCCACGCTGTTCAACCCGGAGGTGCGTTTTGGTCGTCTCTGCCTTGACAAGTGAGGAGCACGTAGGTCACGTGCCTGCAACCGTTCCCGCCGAGTCTGTCCGACTCAAACTACTACGTCGAAGCATACTAAGTATCTGTTTGTCGATAGAATTGCGCAGTTGGTTTCAACCTCACGTTGCAGAATAATCCGGAAGCCAACAAGCGACAAACGTCAGGCTCCCGTGACATCATCAAGATCCCGCAGCGTGAGCGACTTTTGTCCTTGCGGCATTCGAAGCGGTCTGTACAGTCGCTCTGATCCTTCACATCAGCCCTGTGCTGTAACAAGAGTTGCACAGTTTTGACACTCACCCAGCTCGATAGCGCTTGCTCCATCGCAGACAGTATCACAAGGCGTACCCAGTGATCTCCGTTTTCGCATTAGCCTTGACGAGTTGTCGCCGCACCACGATGGCGTCCTCCCGCAACCGCGCCGAGTCGACCCCAGTCCCAGCTCAGTATGCACCGAACTGCTGCTGAATTTCCGCGAGCTCTTTCGCGGTCTGTTGCTCCGCCGTTTCGCGTGGCCAAGAGGTACTGTCGCGCAGCGTCCGGGAAAGTGGTTAGTGATCCCTTCGTCGACATTATCAGGTGGCGCAGCAATCTCACTAGTTCTTCGTTTGACGGAATTGTCGGGCAATTTCCTTTGGTATGTCTGACTACGGTCTGAGCCTGTCATCCCAGCATTCGAAGCGACTCGTTCTCGCGAATGGACTTCGCGAGGCGGTGTATGACTTCGGTGGCGTTAAAGAGACTAGAATCACGCTCTGGGAGAGGATTCGCGAGCTGAGACGCAAGTTGTGCTGCCCCGGACCGCAGTCGTTCGCATTCGGCACATTGTTGGTAAGCATTGGCACCTGAAATGGTCCATACTAAGCTTTCTTTCTCAAACGAAATAGAGACCTACTCGTACTTCAATCTCTATTAGCACCTACGCTAGTATACGCCATGGTGGTACTCTGCACACTCTTCGTATACTCCTGGAGACGAACGAACTTGGTGCGCATATACTTCGGTGAAGGACCCGCTGCGCTGCGCTCTGCTTGCGAACGTCACTGCAAGACTTGGAATCCTCATACCTTGTATCAAGGCGTCCGCAGAGGCTCTAGCAGGCGTAGAGGGAGCAGAAATCCCAGGGAAATCGCCATGGTTGACCCACTCTAGCACACGCTCCAGTTCTGCATGGCTCTTCGGCTGCCTTTGGCGTGATCGCTCTCGCCCGACCTGTTCTCGCAAAACAGATCCACGTTGATCCGCACGCTCATTGACAGCCGCCCACTCCTGCTCGACCTTCCCGGCAATTGCTTTGGACCGTGCCTCGCGAGCCTCAAATCATCTCAATTAGTCGGAGTAAACCTACAGCGTCGCTGGAGTAAGTCGCGTCCTTCTCGGCAAACCGCGCGCTCAGGTCTTGCAATAAGAAATTGGACAAGTCGTCGAGACTGGGCGCTGTGTGTATTGCGAATTTAAGACGCTTCCGTCAAGGCATGAGCTCACTTCTTGCAATGCATCATATGCAGACTTCAACTGAATGAGAGCGGCGTGCTTCTCGTGACGGTAATCGGGAAAGTCTTCAGATCTTTCGACGAGTTCCACGGAGGTGCAGTCCGCCTCGTCTTTGGCGAGCCACAGTTGTTGTTTAAGAGAATTCAACTTGAATTGTGCGTTTATTTAATAAGCAATACACCGGGGTACGAGAAGATACAGCACTTTGGTGGACGGCTCTGCTGAGCGAAGTCTCTAAGCTGTGTCTCTGGAGTCTGTTGGTCTTGCCTTGCCTGGTTGAGACTCGTGCGAAGAGTTTTGACTTCCTCTAGTGAATGCTCGTTGGCACCGTGGCACGTGCACACAAACAACGATAAGGGAACGCACCATCGCGCATTGAGCGCTATCGTCCTTGAGTCCATTAACAACGCCGATGAGATCTCTTGCTCTGTGCCCTCGACTCTATGCTTGAAAGATTATAGCTCTATGGACGAGACAGATCGAGAACTGCTAGAAAATTTGCGACTCAAATTAGTTTTTGTATGAAGCGGGTACATACAGCTGTTTGCATATCGATAGGCGGGTTGTGTTTCCAGAACAGTGGCAGCTGGGTTTGAATACCTCATGCTGAATTTTTTTCTCACACAAAATAAATTCAGTAAAAAATAAAATAAAACTTCTTGTCGGGGACAAATGAGGGTGGTAACTACCACTTAACTACCTCGGCTTCGGCCTACAGAAATAAATTGATTTTTGTTGGACATCTGACTCAACAAGACAAATACATGACATCATATTTGTACAGCGCTTGCGCTTAATATATGGCTCTCGCGTTGTGTCAGGGACAGTGTCACGGATGCTCCTATTTTCGTGCTTTCATTTGCTTATGTACTCATATTCATGTGACACATCACATGTTTAGTCATGTGACACATCACGTGTTTTTCTTACATTTCTTATCACGTGACCACATGTGACTGTGGGAAAGTATATCCACACTTGTAGGTCACACGTGCGTCTTCTCATTGGCTAGAACACCATAGAACATGGTAGAACACTTTAGTCACTATCTTTACGTGCTGTAGTTGGTTTTACTCAGCACAAATCTATTCTTAGGTACGACGTGTCAGCTCTTGTCAGCGTTTATGACAGTGCATCAGTCAGCACTATAGATAACACTATTAATAGCTACACGACGTGTCAGCGCATGCGTCATACACACTTACTCAGTAGTTAGTAAGCAATTAGACGCTGTAGTATATAAGACATCCTGTAGCGTCCTGAGTGAGACCAACTTGTCCTCTTGGTTCTCACTCAGGTGTGTCTCATTGTATTTCTCTCTCTCCTTTTCACTGTCTTATATATATCTTGGTTCTCACTCAGTGCTACGCCGTGTGATCACCTTGCGTCGACTCTGCTGTATAAGCCGAGTATAGCGTCGCTCTTCTCCACGTCGACTTAGCATTAGCGCGTGATTTAGCTCCGCGCCAGGTTTGAGTCCTGACCTCGTTCAGTTCAACTTCAACTTTATTTTCAACTTTTCAAGCCTTGCGTGTAGCTGTCATACCGCTACATTAGGACAAGTTCCTTTATTTTGCCCTTACGCACTACCGTTGCTCACTGGCAACATCCCTTATTCCTTTTAGGTGGTTGACGTCCACCTGTCCCTGTATCATTCCCCTTGTTGCGTGCCTCTGGCTGTGGTGCATCAGATTCTGTGTTAATACGGTAACGTCTTAGTGTCTGTAAAGTCGGCATAAGCGTTGCTTGCCTATAGGAGTGTATCGTCCTTGCACGTGCATTCTTGGGTACAGGTGTTGGGAACTCCCTACCATAGGAGCTAAGCCCACGTTTGGTTGATAACCGGCCACTCTTCGAGCGCGACAACTGGGAGCCCCGAAAGAGAACATTCGCGAGAGCCCTTCTAGGGTGAGAGGCAGCCAATAGGTCGAGGAGACTGCGGCAGACAGCCTTGGGTTACAATACAATCCATTACCATCATTCCCTATCACCTTCTGCTTAGCGTTTCGCGGCAGTCGTAACTTGACGTCCTAAATCCACCGTTCATCCTTCACACTGGCTCGTTTCTTCACACGTTTCCTCACTGCCGCTCGTCGTGTCCTAAATCGAAGGAGGAGAGATATTATCATTGTTTCACCTATCGAAACATCACCGGTACCGAGCCCCGTTCAAAACCCCGCTCGTATCCCATCACCCGTACAACGCACCTATCTCCTTACTCCTATTCCCTCCATCGTCGAGTCAGACACCTCGACACACGTAGACGCACTTTCGGACAACACAACTTTCATTGAAGAAGGCAAAATCTTTGAGCCACACCTCTTCAAAGAAGGAGAAATATTCCAACCGTTGAATCCTGAACCATTCCTCATCCCCTTTCGAGTCGATCAACCCCCACGTAACGAAGCAGAGGCTGTAGTACAAAGCCTTTTCTTCTTTGGCGACGAAGCTCGAGCGGAACTTTTCGAACAATACGGCAACAATAACATTGTTGGAGATACTCAGTTCACACTCAAAGATCTTCAACTAATTGCTGACGAATTTGTTCCCTTCATTCCTTCACCACCATCGTCACCAACTCCTCCTTCACGACCAGCAACCCCCCTAAGTTACAATAGCACCCCCGAAAGGGAAACGCAAGGTTCAACTTCGGGCAGTTCATCTTCCTCCCGGTACTTCACACCAT
>QFDV01000543.1:3222-28116 GCA_003315845.1 Lactarius trivialis
GCATTCCGCCGGGATGTGACGGACATCTTGTGCGCTTTGCGTCCAGAAGACGGGGAGGAGCCAATTATTCTCCCTGCCCTGTGCAATCTTCGTTTACTACGGAAGCCTCTGTCAATGCCTGGGCCGCCGTGGGACGCTGTACAAGCACTCAACGCCTCGCGCTGGCTTACCGGCAGTCCTATACATGTACATGCGGCACAATACTCGTGCAACCTCTGCGATGCCAGTTTCAAAGAGGTGAAAGTCCTCAAAATCCACCTTAAAGAAAAGCACGCATACAGAATCGTGTGCTCTTATTGCGGCGACTTCGAGTGGTCGCTGAGGCTCTCACGGATTCTTCTGTTCCAGGAGCACCTTGAAAGCGAACACCCTGAAGTCCCACACATCCCTGAGCATTACAGTTTACAGTATGCTTGCGAATCCCTTACCAAGGTTAAGGCGCCGGAGCCCGCCCCGGTCCCGACAGACGCATGATAATAGTACGACTCTACGCATCATTTGTACGAACCAACGGTTTGGTCGCGAGCCACTGGCAGTTTCGACAACACTACATGTAGATCTACGTTACGATTGTTACACCGCATGCAAGACCGCATGTATCACTTACATCCAAATTCGAAGTCACATGAGTTCTCGCAGGAATGCGGATTACGGGAACGAAAAGAATTTGCGAACGGCCCAAGGGACTTTCCGGAAATTGTATCATACACACGAAGTCGCCTAGGTAACACATAGAACTTGACAACCATCGACGTAAACCATTGCAGAAAGCTCCGTCAAGTTTTCGCTAAAGCCCTTGCCCTTCAGGTGCTACAGTTATCTCTAGATAGATAGGGACTAGATTTATTGTCGTTGCATAAAACGCATTCGAGGCAGTGTTTCCAAAACTCGCTAGATTTCCGAAAAGATATACAACAGAGCCACCTCTTCCCCGCACGCAACTCCGAGACAAGAAGGAAAAAGAAAATCAAGGTTACAGCTCACACTCCACTCACAATGAAACACAAGCATTCTTTCTCATCACTCGCCCTCTAGATCGCGGCCAACATAATGCTCACCGCCCTTCTTGGGCGTCGTGCGGCTCTCAACGACATGTCCCAGTACGTTCACATTAACAGGCGCGACGATCACCGCCGAGTCCGACGACGCGGAGTACATGGTCGGCGTCGTAGGCGAGGACGAGGCGCAAGAAAGCGATGACGAGAGTGTTGGAGAGAGCGAGGGTGGGGAGAGTGACGAGCCGCGGAAGAGACTTAGGGCGGGCGGCGGGCGCGCGATGCGCATGTCGGACGGTCCGTAGTGTGCGAGGAGTTGAGGCGCCGTCGGCGGCGGCGTACGAAGGCCGAAGAGCGAGCGCGTGGACGCTAGGATTGGGCGTTTCGGCGCGCCCTTGGAGCGCGGTGACCTCTTGAGCAGCGGATAGATGTAGCACCAGAGGAATAGGGCGACGGAGAGGCTGGCTATGGCTATAACAGTTACTGTGTGGCGTTAGGAGCGATTTCTCAGTCTTTTAGCAGAAATGGTGGTACGGACTACTGAGTGGGCTCAGCCGAGGAAAGTGGATGTAGGATATCTCGCCCGAGGCGTCGGGCCCGACAGGGTACGTAGAGTCTGAATAAATGGGTAATTTGGAGCTATCCTTGGCAGGCTGCTGCAATCCTGACGAGCGTGGGCTTGTAGACATAGTAAGAACTGAGAGTAAAAGGAGCGTGGAGACGACTAGTAACGGTGGAGACCTGATGGAGACGGGACCTAGCACATGCAGCTGGCGGTTGACTCGGATGAAAGACACCGCAACCAAGCAATACATTACTACCGTCTGCCGGTACAAAGTCAGCCAACGAAAATGCACACATTCGGTCATGGAATTCATTCATGGAATCTGACGTCCTACATTCCCGCGCCAATGGACAATTATAACGGTGGTCGCCTAAAAACGCATATATAGAGTAGGAAACACCCCAAGGCTCATTACGCACAGACAGCCAGATCGAGCGAAATGCCTGCATAACAAACTCCAGAAAGAGATCCGACTAGTTTGTCTGAGCGCCAACGGCCTTATTTGAAAGATGGGTCAGCTATGAGAGATTCAAGGCGGTGCGCGAGTGTTACGTACCAGGCGCTTGAGATGCTCCATGAATACTTGTAAGCTCACATCATCAGTGAAGATGGGTTGGCCGGCACCGCCAGCTTGATTCGCGCCATACATCCCAGCTGACATGTGTGTCGTCGATGGATTGAGCTTTGAGAGAAGGAAGCGGGCTTGGCTACCACCGTGGTCGCAAACAATATAACGAGGGATAGGGAAGCGATCTGTTAGCAAATCCTAGGAACCGGAGAGTTAGTTAAATGCTCTAGTAAGGTTAGAAGCAATTGGGTACCTGTGCGTCGTTGATGGGGATTTCAAGAAGCTCTTTCAGGTTTTCATAGCCCTCTTGGTCCTGATAACCCGCCTTCCGCCATTGCGCAACCGTTTCTCCGTGGAATATAAGGATGTGGAAGAATGTGTCGAGGAGTAAGACGGCATCCGGTTTGATGGAGATGCTGTCGAGTAGTACGGGTTGAGGAGCAGAGTCCAGACCGTATGACATGAGCGTGGGCTGAATCATGATGAGGGAGTTGTTGACATCTTCCTCGTTGAGGATGTGTCTGTAAAACGCCGACTCGTCCGGACTATTGTTGAAGACTTGCAAGAATTGACTCCGACGTAAGTGGAACATAAACTGGGGGTAAATGCTAAAGTTGTCCGAGAGCCTGAAACTCGTAGGGTCCTCTTTCCGATAGTCCGCAAACTTCTGGCATAGTCGAATGAGCATACGGTCAAGCCAACGCAACACGTCGGGAGAATCGTCTATTTCTGCCTTGAACACCGCGATGCGTGCCATTAGCACTGCTGCTGCTTCTTGATCGAACGATGCCGCTATGCTGGGAGAACCGGCTTCAGCAAAGTTGCGTGCAATAGTGGTGACGCGCAACCGCATCTGCCCTGTCGAGTGCTGATAATGGGTGACAAATTGAATGAGACCACGAGAACCTTGCTGCAGAGGTTGCCCAGCGGGTGTGACGACTTCGAAGTAGACGGCCTCCGCGGTACGCGGGCTGATGGTGTTAAGCTTCCAGGCCGAAGTCTGCCCAACACCGATCTCTGTCTCGCCGACACACGCAGATTTCTTTCCCGTCGATATCGCATGCCCAATAAGCCCCGAGACCTTCAGCTCCTTCGTGGTCTGCATCGGGACATTAGGGTGCGAACGTGCAGCAGCGAATATTCTATCCTACCTGTACGTCAAAGGTGGCGTTAAATCCCATGGCTAAATTGCCCTGATCATCTTTATTGAACAAGCGAAGGAAACTCTGCTTGAAAATGGACGTTGCAAACGAGTCAGACAGAACGATGACGCCATTGGTGGAATTCGGCAACGCTTTCATTTCCAGAAGACCGACTTGGTCTAGACAGCCGGCAAAAAGATCAACAGCATGACCGTTATTTGAAGCGCGCTTCGCCAGTCCTTCGTAGAACTACACAGCCACAATGTGATTAAAACAAAATGAGTGGAATTTGGGCTGGACCAGACCTTTGTCGCTCGCTTAAAGTGTTTCACACTATCTCGATCAATATCGTGATGTGACCGGATAGGCTCCTTGAGTTCATTGCTGACCACCATTCCCGGCCCTTCGGTTGCGGCACCGCCCGAAAATACCATAATACGTGCCCCAGTATTGGGGAAAGTTGTCTGTACGGGCGTTCATTAGCCAATATATACGAGGATCGTCGCGCGTTGCGTACCTCCAGAAGACCGATGGCAACGCTCACTGCAACGCCGGTGCAGCGAAGAGGACGCTTGTCGCTCGCAACAGGCCACGGATCGCGCGTCAGTGCTTCAAGGATACCTGTGAGCTGAAATTCGCATTGGGAAACGGGGAGGAGGAATCGGGCGGCGCCAAAGGCTTGCGGAGGCATAGGCTGGCCAGGTCGAGGGGCTGCTCGGTTCTGTGAACTCAAACCGAGCATGTCTTGGATCTGCTTGGGAGTATACTCCTTTCCTCCACGGAAAACATAGGATTTGCTACACTCTGCGTACCCGATTTCGTGCACTTGAGCCTGGATAAAATGGGTGGGCGTTGGAAAGACTGTAAAAAAACAATACGCACCATAGTCCCGAATGTGATCAAGCCGACTAGCGCAAATTGTGGGAGGAGGCTCAAGCTGACGACAATAGCATCCCGAAGGGCCTTGAGATCTTCAGCGTCGAGGCACGTATCGACTAAGAAGAGAAATATAGGAGGTACTTGTGCCGGGCGGCCAAGTGTATACTCGATCGTAGTGTATTTTGGTAAGAGCTCAGCGGGAAGGTTTGTACTAGAAAGGTCTTTATAATGGGGAGGGAATGCATTGCGTGTGAGGCAGAAAGGACAGATCCATAACTTTCCTCGGATATCGATTTGGCTATGCACGAAATTAGGTCAATACTCGGCGCATACATGAGGGATACGTACCAGTACGGGTTCAAGACGGCTCGGCAGGGAGTCGACTTACAGGTGACTGGCTCATAAAGCACGGGAGGGAGGTCGTCCCTCTGCTTTAATGGGACGTAAAGTGCAGCGATTGGAACTACCGTCCGATTTGCCTCGATGCGTGATGAGGGCCAAACGTTCCAAGAAAGCCGAACGCCTAGAAAAGCACGGATATGAACCAACCCAACCGAAAGAAATGGCAAGGACTGTACCATCGCGCTCCTCTACGTCCTCGAAATTCATGGTGATAAGGTAGGGAAATTAGTTGGGTGAGGAGAAATGATTCAAAGGACACGTCGCGTCTGCTGGTGGGACAAATCCTGACAAATAATTCCCACAGGGAAGCGCCACCGACGGCCGACTCGGTACGAATCGGTGACTGTTGTCACCGTATAATTTGAAGGCATACATTCGGTTCAGTCTCAAAACATGTACACCACTTGTATTGACCCATAAACAGTCCTTTCCGTCCCTATCGCGTCCGTGCGTCCATCACAGGACCGTCCAACATGCGCCTAGTGGGGTCGGTGGTGTTTCAGAGTCGATGGGCGTGTCACCGAATTGCTGCATATGGAATAAATGTTCCCAGTACTAGGGGTTCGCAATTTTTTCGCTCTCGTGTTTCACTCAAGTTGCTCCAATTACAGCAACCTCACTCGAAAATATTCGTTCTCAAATCGATCGATTAGGAATGTGCTAATTCTCTCATATTGCCCTTGTGATTGCTGTGTTATCTGACGTTTTGTCGTGCACTCCACTCCGAGCGGGCTGACTCCACAGCGTCTGTCCTTCCGGCCAGCGCTCCGTGGGTCAGGCACAGTACATATATGTCCACAGGTTTACGGCATTCGCAAACTGGGACCAATAAGGATGAAGAAACAACCTCACATGACGGTTATTCGGGCTCGGGACAGTGTGCATGCAAAGCACGCATAGCGTCACATCAAAGTGGAGCGTCTATGGCTTGGATCATTGCCTGTCTTCGCTCCTGTGTGGGAAATGTAGCCAGTGCCTAATCGGATGTACCGGGCGAGTCAGGCGTGACATTGCCGCGCGGTCGAGTACTTTACCCGTATGTGGTACAGTACTAGGTACCTGCGTTCCCTAATCTTTAGCGCCAGTATCCTTTGTTGAAATGATGTCATGGAAGCCACCAACACGGCGGGAGTCTAAATTCAAAACACGAACATGTCGTTTGGAGATCACTCTAGCGTATACGATAGTTGGAAACGATGGCGTCCAGGCGGCCTGGATGTCAGCTAGCTCACTGACACCTGGCAACACGGGCGCGAAGGCAAGGACGTCTCCTCTACCGTACCGCGCTGGGCTTTGCTCAGATTCCTGGGAGCTCCATCCTGGCGCGTCATATGACCTTCACGCTTATAATCGGATTCTACTTACAACATGATCGAGCAGCGTTAGCGATCCCGCGATATGAATATGTTGAGCCCACTTGAGAACACTGGTACAGTAGCGCGCATTACGGCACTGGGACTGATGAGCGGTGGACCGACTAATAACACCCACAGAGCAGGTCTCAGGAACGCTTGTTCTTCCCGTAATCGATGAGCCTAATATCAGCCATGCGCGGTAAGATACGAACAATTTTTTTCTGTTCCGGTGGCGTCTCTTCTAGCACGCTCCACACCCGGTCGTAAAGCGTGGTCTTGTGTTCGAATCTACTACGGTCCGAACCTCAAACTAGTTCTTTAACCCTGGCACAGAGGGGCGTTCTCACTTACCCAGTGCTTCACGGGCGGCATACCCTCCAGTCCAGTAACACTGCTTAGGATCCCGTGCTTATGATTTCCTTTTACATGCACCTTGGATTCCTTCCCCTCACGGTCTACTATGACACAATCTGGGACCTTTATTTGTAGGCAGCCGCTTGCTCTCTCTTTGTATCCGATCAATGCGTCCCATTGGGGAGTAATCAACTGCAATGGTCTGTCTCACTGTCTCTCTGTACCTCACTGTTATTCGACACTGCCAATGGGAGTCTTTTTCCTCGTTGCACCGTATATGCGCGCAATATATTTGTGATTCCACGCCTCCGTTCCTGGCGCTGTCCATGGGTATCATTGCGTTTCCGGAAGAACATCAGCTGATTTTACCCCAAACAGTCGAAGAAGACATGAGGCGAAGTAAGAAAATGTGATTGAAAAAAAAAAAAAAAGCGGACGTGTCTCACGTCTCGTCATGCCGTTTGTTCAACGTTACTATACTTGTTATGGTCGCCATGTGCCAGGCAGGGTGTCAGTGGCCCCCTGCGGGAAACAGCTCACATAGGCCAATATGACCAGCTCCACAACACAGCTGGGACTAAGGCGTCGCACTGGAGGCGAGAGTCTAGGACAGAGTCTGAGTTTTAGCTCTATCTGCTTAACATCCACGAATAGACAACGTACCATCAATACACGACTCGGAAGCATTTATGCTAAATCCTAGGATCAGATTTGCCTGAGCTGCATCATGTTCCGGGGTAATCCGGTCTCAGAATACCATACATCGTACGATACACGCCCCACGACTGTTACAGGTGGTGCCTTTTGCAAGCAATCAGCAAAGTCGCGCGATTCTCACTGGAGTGGTTAAATTTAATACCGTTGTAACGCACGGCGAATTCCTTGTATTATCTGGAGCAGACCGGACTTACGGCTCTCATAAATACAGCACTTGAAATGACTCGATCCTCTCCTCTCCCGCTGCTGCGTGCTGTTGTAGCGGGAGAGGAAAAAGGCGTGGTTTTGTGGCGCGCTAGCGAAGACGTTGGGCGTGATTATCTCGTGCCTTGGGGCTCACCTGAAACGATGTACTTAGCAAGGTGGCGGCGACCAAGACGGAAGAACAAGCGGACTGCGTAGGCAAAAATGGCATCATTTGGTCGGACGCTAGTTAACGACATGTAGATAGAACTGTTGTGAAACACACTCGGATAACTTGGCCTCCGGTAAGAAGTGCTCCACAAGATCGCAGGCCGCAGTAGGCTTGGTGCTCTCTTGGGTGGACTTGGTGCTCTCAATAAAAGATAAGACAAGTGTCAGCTGATGAAGCTGACGGCTGATACGGCTCGTAAGCATTATCTGGGCACACTGTGGGGCCTGCGAGGGCATTACGAATATGTGTGCGACTGATGCCAGTGCGCGTTCTAACGAGAGGTTCCACATAGAGATCGGGCGCCGGGATCCAGGTTTCCGGGGGCATCGGTCAAGTCCGAAGTGGTCATGGTCGGGGTAGGAATTGCGAACGGGCAATTAATTCCGTACCTAGCTCCACCTGGGGGCCTTGCCACGCATTCGATGTGAAGACCAGTACCCGAGGCACCACCAAAGCTGTTGACGGGTCGGGTCGCCCAGAGCCAGAGAAAGCTTGGATGAAAGTCTTGAATTCTGGAATTCTTTGTAAACACAGCACCGTCACGGTATGTCACAAATAATATACCCAAGTAGAGCTTAGCAACACCATACGCAGCATTCAAGACTCGTCGGTCGTCCCTTGGGTCTTCCTATTGGACAGTTGGATCCTCTAAAGACAAGAGTTGGTTGGCCTTGACACTCGAAAATGTGAGGGGAAATAGGGGAGTCATGTTCGTCACGGTGAAGACTGTGACATTCTCACAGTCCCCTCCCTCAAAATCGGTGCATCAAGGCGCTTGACGGTATAGTTTGCGGGGCGGGAAGGGACATCAGCTGTCCCTTCCTCGAAGAAACGTGAAGAACATTCGGGAATATTCTGGATTGGGAAGAAATGTACAAGGGGAGATTGCCTTTTCGACCCAAGTACGCCTTCCTCGTGTGTTATGCAGCGGATTGGATTGACCTCTGTTGTTTACGAGGACTCGGTGTGACCGCGTTACGGACCCGGGATCCAGATCCCAAGAATTAGGCGCCCCGGTCGGGGTCCCTTAAATGAGCAAATGCCCAAAATACATCTCAAGCTATCCCCCACACCGCTTCACTCACCTCCCCCCACTCGCCTTCGGCGAGTGCGGTTTTTCTCCTCTGTTTTTATCCTTTAATACTTTTACTTCTATTCTTGACCACTGTTTCCTTCTGTTCCTTCCCCCCTTCCTTTGCGCTGATCCCTCGTTCTCTCATATTCACCGTCCACACCCACTCCACCGACATGCCTCGCTTTCCCGCCCCTCGTCCTTGCTTCCTCGACCCGCTCGAAGAGTTTCCGCTTGTCGTGCCCTTCCCCGAGGCGCCTCTACTTCCCAGGTTTTTCGTCTCCGTCGTCTCATTCACTACCCTGTCCTGACTGACTACGTCCAGTGGGCCTGGTGCTCTGGGCCTTTTCCATGAAACGCCCAGCACTATCGACATGTCTCTTCCGACTCCAAGCATACCAGTGTTCACCGTTCTCAATTAGTGAGTCTAGGTTCTTTGGGTTCTTGAGCACGGTAGCTGACGTTCCGCCAGTGAGCTTCCATCCCCAGCTCAGCTCCATTACGAGACCCCCCTTCCACAATCAGAATCCATTCAGCCTCCACCGGCGCCTCTGGTCAAGGACATGGACTCATTCTCTGAGGGTACGGCTCAGGGAAGTTTCGACTTCACCATGTGTTCCGACGCTGGTGACGCACAAGCTCCTCCCTCCGTTGCTTTCTCTCCCGGCCATCCCACCCTCTCCATTGAAATTTGGCGCGAGGACGTTACTCGCAGCACTGCCGTCGGACGGGAGGAGCAGCACCCACTTGGCGGTGAAGACGGGCATATCCCCGAGGTGAGAGATTTCTATCACTGGGACATGTGACACCTCTGAGGGTCCACGGTCAAGGAGCCGGCGACCAAGCGTCGCCGTCTGTCGTCGTTTCTACCAACAGGAGAGGAGGGACCAATGACGGCATCTGCGGCTGGGCGCTCACAGTCTCTCCCCCCCATCAACTTGTGCCTAATTCGGGATAACGATGACCGTGATCGTTCTTTACCTGTTCCCCTCACTGCAGTGCCCCGGAACCCTTCTACTCCTGCGTCGGTGTAGACACTATTATCCACAGTGGTTCTCACATCACATCCTAAACGAGGCTGCCGTCTCCCACCACAGTGAGATGTACAGGTGGGAGTCTCTTGGATGTTATACCTATAACAAGGACGCTTGCCTCTTCTTGGTGTACTTCCAAAGGATATCACGAATCATCTACGTCTATCGAAACACTATGTATAGTGTACTAACCTAGATATCCCACTGCGTCCGCTGGCGGTGGTATAGACTAGACTGTGTTCCGCGCGGAACAGCGGGTGTATCGGATCGTAATCTGCCCTGCATCTACCTACATATGATATGTCAGCACCATCTATCGTTGTACCAACAAATCCCCATCTCCCCATATGAATCATGACTCAGTTTATCCCGGTTCCGAAATCCGAGTCAGTTTTAAGGAATTTTGTCTCACGGTTAACGTGATTCCGGCTCTGAAATCTGAGTCAAATCAAGGAATTTTGTCACACGGTCAACGTGATTAGATTTCCGACACCGAGTGACAAACAATTTCTCCCTCAGTTCTACTCTCATGGAATTTGTGCCATCTCCTGCTGTACATAGGGTCCTTTGTGCCGATTGCGGTTGAGTCGATAACTCCTTGTAGAAAATACATCTAATAGCCATCCAGGAGATCCGATTGTTCCTAACTCAGCAAACCTATGCATTAACTGCCTCAGGAATACGTAAATATACCTCGCTTACTTTGACTGCAACTCCCGCTCACCCATGGCATCCTAGCGTTGACATTACCGAGGGCATCCCAAAGCAAGGTGCGTTTGCCAAGCCCTTCTGGAGAGTAAAATGTTCAATGGTCGCAGCGTCCGTATCATACTGTCGAAACTGCGAGCGTTTCCTTGCCCCCCCTACGCAATGGATGATTGCGCGGCCGGAATCGCAGGAGCTTCTTGCCATCTGCCTAAAGAAGCTCAAGGGATTGAACCGTGTGCGGCTGACAGATGCGCACTTCATTTGGACCGAACCCCACTCGAAGCGATTGCGGGTATCGCTGACGATCCAAAAAGAGGTTTGCTTCAATTTGGGCGGGTTGTTGTATCAGGGTACTGATCGAAACGGCAGGTGTTGACATCGACAATTTTGGAGCAAGTATTTGAGATCGAATACTTAGTTCAGCACGGGCAGTGTCCCGATTGTACAAAACTGGCCGCGAAGAATACTTGGAAAGCCCTTGTTCAAGTCCGGCAGAAGGTTCCACATAAGCGCACGTTTTTGTACCTTGAGCAGCTCATCCTAAAGCATGGGGCGCAAAAGGACACAATTGCCTTGAAGGAAGTGAAGGACGGTCTAGATTTCTTCTATAGCCAACGGAGTCATGCGATCAAAATGGTGGAGTTTTTATCTAGCGTTGTACCCATTCGGTGAGTGACAGCATCGCCACCGTCGATCGTTGTCGGGCTCTTATCAGATCTAGATCAAAAACGTCGGAGCGCCTGCTTTCGGCAGACACGCACACAAATACGGCCAACTTCAAGTACACATACTCTGTCGAGATTCTTGCCATATGCAAGGATGACCTGGTCTGCATCCCACCCAAGTTGGCGCGGCAACTAGGAAACATCGACCCTCTGACTATTTGTACCCGGGTTGGAAACTCGCTCCATCTCCTTCATCCCTCGACCTTGCGGTCATGTGAGCTCATTAGCTCCACGTACTGGCGAGCCCCATTCGATTCTCTCGCAAACATTTCGGATCTCGTTGAATTCACTGTGCTGGATATCGAGCCTTCTGGTCGTACGCATGGGAAATGGGTCATGGCGGATGCACAAGTAGCGTTGTCCGGCGCATTTCGCTCCACCAAGGTGCACGAGGACGACCGCATGATGGACTACGAAACCGCATCATCCACGAGCCAGATCTTCCACACCCGGACGCACCTCGGCGGAATCCTCCAGCCGGGTGATGCGGTGATGGGCTACCACCTGAGCAACACCAATTTCAACTCGGATGACTTTGCCGGTCTACCGCAGGACCGCATTCCCGACGTCATCCTCGTAAGGAAGGCGTACCCGAATCGCCGCAAGAAGAATAAATCACGAGGCTGGCGGCTGCGGAGCATCGCTAAGGAAGCAGGCGAGGAGGGCGAAACGGGCGGCGGGCGCGGCGCCGTGGGTCGCATGGGTGGCCGCGATTCGAAGAAGGTCGAAGAGGACTATGAACTATTCTTGCGCGACCTCGAGGAAGACCCCGAGCTGCGCGCCACAGTCAACCTCTACAAGGGCGACGGCGTAAAACCAGGAAAGGTAGGACCCCGGAGCGCCGATGTAGTAGCACGGAAGAAGACGCAACATGAGATGGAAGTGGATGAAGCGCCTGCACCTGGTCCGGCGGCCGTTCCGAAGGCTGCAGCGGAGGAGGTAGAGGAAGAAGAAGAAGAAGAAGAGGCTGAGGCGGACTTCCCAGAGGTGAAGCTGGAGGAGTTGTTAGAAAACTTCGATGAGATGACGCTCGGAGAGTCGGAGGAAACGCATGATGAATAGAGCTCGATCCCTCTTTCAAGTTATGGTCTTTCAGGTCACGCCCCAGAAACGATCACGTGATCGTCGCGCGACCGTGACCGCCAGCGGTCTGCCAGCGAGTTTGTAGAATTGCCTTTGTTCTTCAAAGCTTCAACGCTAGCATGTCGACAAAAGCGAAAGTGAGGCGCACTCCTGTTGCATCTGCAAAGAAGTCAACTGTCAAGGGCAAGGCTCCAGCTGTCTCTACGGAGGAGATTTCCCATCAGCTCGCGTCCGCCCTCACCATCTCCAAAGCGAAGAGTACACGTAATGGCGTTACACCTGTACCGACGCCAGAAAGGAGAGTTCTCGCGATGCGCACTGTGAATGGTGCTTCGCAAGGCCTTTCTACAGTGATGAAAAGTGGTTGGAAAGCTCCCAGTGAGGATCCCCCCATAAAGAAGCCTGCTGCAAACACACACGAGGCATTTAGCCTAGCTACCTCTGCACGAACTGCGTTAGAAGACTTGCGTGCAATATCTCCCGGTGATGTTGATGTTGAAAGGGCGGCAATCACTGTTGCGGGAAAACTCCTAAGTCTTGACATGGTACGTCCTGATTCATTGTCAGGCAGAGTCCTTGACTTATTCTTGAAGTATGCGCATGCATTAAACGTCCTTTCCGACATGCATGGACCACTTTTTGCGCTCGTGAACACCGATACTGTTGCACCTCTTAGCAGTCGCAGCTCCAAGACATCATCGCCTCGCGATCATATTGCGGTCATCACCTTGCCTATTCCATCTAGACCCTTGGACGCCACTCTCCTCTTGCTCATATTAACATATTTGTCGCACAGTCTCATTGCGTTATCTCATCGATTGTGCTCGGTGTCTCCCAAGCATCCACAGCACGAAACTTTGGCCTTATTTGCCACGACCTTGCACGATTCTCCGAGTCTATTGAGATGGACTCCTCTTTGCTCACAACTTCCTGAGAAGCAGTGCGACGCTCTGCTTACCCGAGCGTACACTTCCTTGACCTCAATACCGAGCAAACAACCAGCGTCCGCCGAACATCTGTTTCGCATCAGGAATTACGCTCTCATGTGCTTGTTACGCACAAGCGGTTCGACAGTTGGTCCCAAGACATTCTGGGATCAAGTTATCAAATCCGCTGCGTCGTTCGTGAAGACCACTGACCCGAAAAACAAGGAAGAGGAACGTAGACTATGCCAACTTGTTACTTCCGCGTTTTCGGAACTGCTTGCACTGGTCGAAGAGCGGGCAAATAGTGATGAGTTTCTTCGGGGAAAGTCATTCATTGCATTCTGCGACTCCTGGATAGGTTTTTCGAAGACGGTAAGTTTGGATGTAACTACGTTTTACTCTGCCACTCAACCTTTCTAGGCGGACGACGTTGCTGCATTAAGCAAGGTGATCACATTAGTGCAATCATCGCCTTCGGCATCGCTAGTGGATTGTGATGAGGAGAAATTGTTGAACGCCTTGGCGAAGTTGAATTTAGGTGATGATGGCAAGACTGAGAAGCAAGAGCACGCTCGTGTAAAAACTACCGAAGAAAGCGGACCATCCAGCGTGGCTCACATCACGAAGCTGTGCGCATCATTTGTTCGTGCGACGACACTTTTGACTAACATGGGTCGACGCGACGGTGCGCCATATTATGTGGCTTTTGGATGAATTGTTGTCTTAATTTCACCAGGCATGGAAGACGATGTATTGAGCAGTATTCGGGAGACCAACGAACACGTTCGAGAAGCCCGGGGTTTATCTCCTGTTTCTGAGCCCGAAGACGACTATTTCCAAGCCGAGACCAAGATGAGACGTGCTCTGGATCGACTCAAACGTGCGGCTGTGAAAATCATCGATTCGCCGGATGATGTGAAGTCACCGGACCACGGGATCTTCAGTGCCGTGAAAGCATTATTAATGGACATCGCCACGACCCTGGAGACTTTGCTGCGCACAGTGAGTACCAGCGACATCCACCCCTTCTATCTCACTGTGTTCTGCTACGTTTAGAGATCTGTTCCAGATGACTACGCCTCCTTGCTTGACCTGTTATTTGTGCTCGCGCGGACTACGCTTGCTCCCAACAACCCCGTCCTGACCGACACAGCGTACGATCTCCTTTCCAGGGCAGCTTGCTTACTCGGCCTTCAACTTGATAACGACGACCACGAATACCATCGCGCAATTACGCCTCCCCCCTCGGCTAATGAAGAAACCTTTGCTAACTTCATCCGTTGCCTATCTGGTGTTTTCCACACTCTTGCGGCGACTCTCTACCAAGCTGGGAAATATGGAACAGCTATTCGCTTCCTTCGCCAGGGGTGTTTCGTTGGACGTGTTGCGTTGCGTCTTCACGGGAATTACACCGAGAAAGATACTCAGGAACCGCGAAAAGCGGCAAGCAGCAAAGAGACTGAAGGCTGGGAGAACTTACGCGGTCACCTGTCCCGGAGATGGGAGTTGCTAGGTGTCTGCTATTCCAAAATTGGTGACAGACAAGTAGGCCCAGTGCTGTCCTTGCATCTCTGCTAAGTGACTGAAACCGACCTGCTTCAGGGCGCCTACGATGCTTTCGTAGAGTGTCTCGGCTCGTATGTATTTCCGCGTGCCTTTGTAGAGTTAGTCCGTACGAATGGACCTGAGGGTGCATTCGGGGCGTCTCCATCACTCAAGCAAGCTGCCGTCATCGTAGACCGAGTCACCTACATGGCCACCTGTGAACTCCTCCACCTACCAACGCAGATTTCACTTAAGCAACTGATAACCTCTATATCCATTGACGGCGCCACCGATCTTGACGAGGAGCGTCGCTGCGTTGTCGGCGCTATTCTCGAGCGACAAGTAGAAAGTTTGAGTGGGAACCTCTGGAAACCTGACGTACAAAGTGTGGTAATGGGGCTCCTATCTGACTGCATTTCGACGTACGACCCGGTAAATCGGCCAATTCGGCGTGCAGGTGTCATGTTGAAGACCTTGGAGCTCACGTACTATGGCGGCGCGGCCGATGGGGACCTGCATCTGTCCGAATCAGCCGAAAAAATTGAAGGACTTTTGAGCCAGGATGTACGTTCACTCGTCGCTGTCGAAATCCTCCGTTTTACAACCTGATTATAGAAAGTTGGACTTGATGCTGCAATGCTACATCTGCGCGCTCTACACAGCGCAGAAATGCACATGTGGCTTGCCCTACATGCACATCGCCAAGTCCATCCCCAGCAATTTGCGGTCATCAATCATCGTGTCCAGGAAGCCTGTCGAATTCTCAGAGCGTGGATCCACGAGAATACTGCGGAAAATGCCGAGGCTAAGACGAAACAAGTCAGTGCTACTCGCAAAGCAAGGGGAAAGACGGCTTCTGCTCGCGCCGTCGCCTCGGCTACGCGTAGACCCAAGGTCTCGAAGTTACCACCCGCCACGCCCAAGCGTCCAAGAGGTAGGTACTTCCATTCGACGTTCCTCGTCATCTCTAACGAGTGTACTAGGGTCCCATGTGTCTCAAACGGCGGCGGAGTCGCCAGCCAAATTGAATGCTAAGGAGGGCCTCGTCCTCACTCATAAGAATTCGCGTCGACTCATATCACTTATGAGTATGTTAGTGCCTCCACATCGAACCTCATTCCAGCTGACGATTGCTTTCTAGATATGGCTATCCATCTTGTAGGCTTCATCGGGCACATTATGCTCAAGCTCGAGTTCTTGCACGTCGCAAGACAGGTCTGCGAGCACCCCTTGATTGGTCAGCACGAAGGTGAGTTGTGTTGGCGATTCCTGGCGTGGACGATGCTGAAGCGCGCGACGAAGAGTTTGTTCAGCTGTCTGTTCAAGTGGCACACGAATACGTGAAATTAGGAAAACTGAGGGATGCGGGGGTCGTCTACAAGCGCAGCCTGAGTTCCACTCACATCCAGACAGTATCCAACGAGACCAGAGTTATTCTTCTCTTGCGTCATGCGGAATCGTTGATTAAGATCGGCGACGTGGATCAAGGGTAGTTCGACTGTTCCCACCATCACCGTACACTAACGTCGCAACTAGCATTGAATTATATACAGAAGCTCTACAGCTGTCGGAAAGCTTGCCTACGAATGAGAAGGAGTCTTCAACGGCAGATCGTGTACACTCCCATGTGAACCGCCTACGGCGGATCGCGCTGGCTGCAACTGTATTTGCTGAGATTAAATTGGCTCAGGTGAGCATCTTCTCCCATCTAGTGTCGGGCAGTTTGTTGACGAGTTTCAGGACGATCCTACCACGGCTCTTACGGGCCTTCTACAGGCGAATCGATTATGGAATCGTGCTGTCAATGCACTCTCTCACCTTAGCCCTCATGAAGGCCCTTCGAACAGTACCTCCGCCTTGTCCAATCCTTTCGACGTGTCTTCAGACCGCGGAAAGGCCTCGCCAACGAGAGATGACAGTCCCTCTCCCACTAGTTCTAACCCTAAACTACATTATGCCCGCACGTCGACGAACGGTCTGGAATGGCAAATCGCCGAGGGTATGTTCGAGACGACTCTATCCATCGCAAACGTCTATTTCCAACGTGGATCGGTTCGAGAGGCTGAGTATTTCATACGAGAGTCTGAACGATTCGCCAGATCGATGAACGCCCCAGCCATGCTCGGTCGGGCTCTCGCTCTGCAAGCTGAACTTCAACTTCAGCTCAGACAACCCGATACCGCACTTACCACGCTATGTGCGGCAACCGACCTTCTCAATGACATGATGAGTCCCGACTCGGCCGGGTTGCACAAGCTACGTGGAGAGTACAACGAACTCTTGTTACAGGACGAGGACGCTCAGGTGCAGTATGCAGAGGCCTTGAAGATGTTAGAAGAGCTGGATAAGACGTTCTCAGGGCTCGGGGCTCTTACTAGGCATGTATTCACTTCCTCTGAAGCTCGTCTTACGCTTACAATTCTCTAGACGATCAAGCCTTGCGCCAGTGAGTCCTCTTCGGTCAACGGCGGCCTTGGAACCACCGGTTCCCGCTCTTTTCTCCTCAGTTCTGAGGCAACACAGTGGGTATTCATACTCCAAGTGCGACCAGCGGTGTTGTTCATATCTTTCTTTAG
This sequence comes from Lactarius trivialis, assembly GCA_003315845.1. NCBI lineage: Eukaryota > Fungi > Basidiomycota > Agaricomycetes > Russulales > Russulaceae > Lactarius > Lactarius trivialis. Next base: position 20,284 of record QFDV01000543.1, read on the forward strand.
TCTGGCTGTTGCGTAACGATATTGGGGACGAATACGAGAGTTTGTTGCAGAAGTTGTCGCGCTTGGCGCCATTGGCAGACATACAGGTGTGTCTTTCTATAGAGATGGCGCTATTCTGGGCTGACATACTTGCCACAGGCGGAGGAGCGATCATTACTGGCAAAGCTGACGCTCCACGATGTGTATGACCACTTCCGCGGGGACATGTTTCTCAGTAGTATCAGAGAGTCGGGTGCGCTCCATTTCATACGAACATAGCACCTTCACTGAAAACCATCATCAGTTCTATCGCTCCCAATGGGACTGTCTGGAGATAAATCTCTGCTGACCACATCAGCCCAAGTAATTACGCGGGTGTTGACAGAAGCAGAAAAACTCTTCCAGTCGGACCTTATGTCGACTGCTCAACGTGGAAGCGTACGCCGAGTTCGGGAAGCAGCGGGTTCATTGGCACTCATTCGTTCGTTTCAATCATCGTTGGGAGCAAGCGACAGCTCTCTCCTCGTTGCAAACTTGATAGGTCCTTCAATTTTCCTGTCATTATCCTTCATTGGCTTGACCTTGTTCCGAATTCAGATTTAAGTGCCAACGTCACGTTGAGACGGGAGATGCTGGAGGTTATTGCCTACAAACTCCCTTCCAGAACTCGGGACGATCTCCGTTGGCCCCTTCTGACAACCAACGACGAGCCACTAGTCAGCTCAGGATCTAGAAAGAACGGGTCACTATTTGACGACGACGACGACAGAGACGTGCAATCGGACGACCAGCTGCTAAGCGGCTACTGGGAGTCTATTCGCGAGAAATATCAGCAGCTGCCATTCACCCTATCCAACCTCACCCAGTCGAAAGTAGATCACCTCCCCGCAAACTGGACAGTGGTACACATCTGTGTGACTGAGGACCAGAACACTATGTTTGTTTGCCGACAGCGTGCTGGCCAACAACCTCTCGTCTTCTCGCTGCCGCTCAAGGGACGCAGAGAAACAGAGGAAGACGAACATCTCACTTTCGAAGATGCGATTGCAGAGCTCCGGGAGATTATACGTCTGAGTGATGAAGGCACGAAAAACGCGATTAATGTCAAGGGGCAAGATCGAAGTGCCCGCGCAGCCTGGTGGGCTGAGCGCATGGCTTTGGACAAGAGGTTGAAGGAGCTGTTGGATAGTATCGAATTCTGCTGGTTTGGCGCCTTCAAGGTAATTTTTTTACCCAATCTGACTGGTTTACCTGATGTTGATCCGGCGCAGACTATCCTCAGCGCTCAAGAGTCGGTCCCTGAGGGAGCGATGTCGGCGTTCCGGAGTCGTCTGGACAGGATCTTTGAGCAGATTATCGGAGCCCAGGGAAAGAAGCAAAGCACTCGGATGCACCTGGATGACTCCTTGCTGGAGTGTTTTTCTCGCCTGTCGCCTAAATGCAAGGTCGAAGAACTCGAAGACCTCGTCTACTTTATCCTCGACCTATACCAGTTCCATGGCGTGCAGGTTGCCATTGCAGAGGTGGACGTCGATCACGTCGTGGTGGACCTGCGCACGGCACTTGAAGAACACGCCGCGAGGGTGCGCGGCCGTGCTACTTTGCAGGAAGATGAGCACGTGTTCCTGGTGCTGAACCGGAGCCTACAAGAAATCCCATGGGAGTCTCTCCCTATTCTCCGGGGAAGGAGCGTTAGCCGGATCCTGAACGTCGACTTTCTTGTGGACCGGCTCGAGTTTTCTCGGCGCCGCGATCAGTCAACGAACCGGACTGAAGGACGTACTCGGCTCGACTTGTCCAGTACATACTACATCCTGAACCCTAGTGGCGATCTCGAGAGTACCGAGCGTCGATTCTCCCCCTGGTTGAGAAGCATGGGAGAGGTCGGATGGGACGGCATCATCGGTCGCGCGCCGAGTGAACAAGAGTTCACACATGCTCTTGAGAAGAACGAGCTGCTCATGTATATCTTTTTATTCCCTAGCTGCGCAGCGCTTGCTGATTGACCCTCGTTTCAGTTATTTTGGTCACGGAGGCGGGGAGCAGTATATACGATCGCACAAGATCAGACACTTACCTCGGTGTGCGGCTACCATGCTCTGGGGTTGTTCCTCAGGCTTGCTGCGGGACATGGGCGAATTTGACCGCATCGGGACGCCGAACAACTACATGCTTGCAGGATGGTAATGTGATCTCACACCGTCTTCGCCTTCCATTCTCACACGATTTCCAGCCCGACTTTAATAGCGAACCTGTGGGATGTGACAGATCGTGATATCGACAAACTCACACAAGCCGTCTTTGACTGCGCGCGGCTCACGCCAGAAGCACTTCGGGAGAAGGAACATGAAACGGACGGAACTTCAATAGTTAAAGCCCTCGCGGAGGCAAGAGGGGTTTGCAAATTGAAGTACCTTACAGGTGCAGCCCCTGTAGTGTATGGAATCCCCTTCTATTTGTGATCTTTACTGCAAAAATAGTATACTAACCCCTAATTTCTAACAACCCTGTGCCCCGGACAAAACCACGAGTCGAACTAAAATAATAATTAATGATACATGACGAGCCTATTCTATGGGATACATGAGTGAGTCATGAGTCTCGGTGGGCGCATATAAGTCAATGCATGGCCAGGGCCAGCCCCGGCCGCGGCGATCAATACATGGCATACGAAAAAAAGCCTAAGCAGCAGAAAGTTCCACTTGCTTAGTAGGTCTTGAAGAGGGAATCGTAGATCCTGAAGAGGGAACCGATAGACAGTATGCAAGAGAGGAGACTGTCTGATCGGGGGAAATCAATGACATGTAGGAACAACGAAAGCTGCCCCAGCTCACCGTCCATACTAAGCATACATAGGTCGGCAATGAACCCATGACGTCTGTCAGCCATAAGAACGTAAGCCTCGCTCCCTTGTTAAAAATGCTAAATGCTAACCTATATTTGTACCTTTTCAACAAGCTTCCGTCAGGGCCAAAGGGTGGACAAAACTGCAGGAAAGCGAACATACCGAATCCTGCTGGCGCATCAGGCATGGATCCGCGCAGCTGAGCAAAGGCAATCATGGTCCCAACTGGAAGCACTAGAACTGCAGTCTCTATCTTGTGGCGAAATACGAGGGCTTTGATCGTAGCGGCCATCAGAGCGAGACTGATCAACCCTAAGTAAGGACCATCCGCGGGTCAGAAGTGGGTGCCTGGAAGATCGGGGAAAAGAGGGTCTTACACATTCCAAAAATGATTGTGACGACATAGAGTCTGACGGACATGGCTCGGTTGATGCGGAAGTTCACAGACGTTACGGTGTTGGCATCTATGTTGATCCCGGCTAGTGTCGTAGCAAATCCACTTGAGGGGGCGGGAGATGAACAATTGAGGGGCGCTGCGCTAGAACCATTCGTAGTGTGTACTCACAACGCGGCACCCGTAACATTATAGATCCAGGCTCCCACAACCTCCCCAGTGTCGTTCGTCTGCGCAAAAATAGACGCAGAAGCTGCGTATCTAGGGGGCGACTAAAATCACCACACCTACCCAAAAACTTTGCACTTACTTGTCAAACGGGTAGTCGACGAGATTTGGTCGATTCGGAAGAGGGTATGAACGTAAGTCCAACTGCGTGCGAAATGCCGGTCGGGTGGCCTGGCCTCTCAGCGATGAAATCGTAGGGTTGTGTTGGAAGGCCGGCTGAGAGGCGCCACTATCTGAAGGGGTCGTCGGTCCCCCGGCACTTAGGAACTCATCGCTGCATGTCACGTTCTGGGTGAGGACATGTCGGGGGACAATTCCGGGCAATAAATACTCACGGATTGACATAGATGTTAACGACAGAACATGAGGCGTTCTGCGCACCGCTGTCGTTGCAGTCATCCCCAATGATCCACCAGTCGAGTGTGATAATGTTTTGCGTGGGATCCACGGCAACGAGGTCAAGCTCGAATAAAACGCTTCGCACCGCAGAGGGACGCGGAGACGAACCCTCCAGGTCTGAGAGGCGGAGTTGCCACCCAACAATGATACTAACGCAGGCCATGGTCGCAGCGGCCACGGCGCAGCATAGGATCCACATAGGCACCAAAGCGCGAAAGCGGTCTGACGGAGACATTGGGGGTAGCAGCGGCGAAGAGCACAGCGGAATATGAAGTGTGGAACAAAGGGTCAATTGATGTCCCATGAAATACTCGTCCGCGGTCGTCTTTTGAAAAATATTGAGCTGGATGGTTCTGTCCGGAATGGAAGCGGATGGGTCGAAGATGCGTGCACTTCATGATGAACCAGGAAGGCTCCGCCTGGCGTCGTTAGTGGCTCTAGAACAGTAATACAGACTCGGAACAGCCTCGCATATGGGAATGGCGAGGCCCCTAAGGAATGTAGGTGCGGTAATGGACGTACTGCAAGTCATCTCACAGAGCGCACAAGCCATAATGCAATGCAGGCCTCCTGTGCGGTGGCATGGTGGCATTTCCGAGGTGACGCGTCCCGACTGTTAGAGATCGACCGCGTAACTTGGGCAAGCCCAGAAGTATGGTGTGATGACCGTCGCTCATGAGGAGAGTGACACGCCGCACACTCGCGATTCTCCGTGATCGGATTTTGCGGCGTGTACAAGCCTAAGGAGAGTGCCGTCTACTAGAGCAATGAATGAGAAAGTCAGCTGGCAGCAGTCAAAACACCAAAAAGATGCGCAAAGACATAGCCTGAGCCTGACTCGAGAGTACGGCCATGTCGCGCTGCAACCCCCAGGTGGACAAGGCATGTCAGTGTCAGATGCAAAACAAGAACAGGCCTGCTCTGCATTTGCTAATCACCATCGATATCGATTAGGCCAAGCCAATCAGATCGGAGAACCAGCGGAGGCCCGCGGAACCATGCGTTTCTTACGTCATACAAGAAGCGATGGGCAAGGGTTACTGTGAGCTTCACGCGCTTCACGTCCCATCCTACATGCCTGGATATCGCTGATGCTATGATAGGTTTGACGCCAATAAGACCTGTCAGGTTTCTTTTTGAATGGCCTCGCGTTCGCAGTGAGTATTTTCATGTATAGGTGTCAGAGCTACGATAGATTGACGCTAAGACCTGCCAGGTTTCTTTTTGATTGGCCTCGCGTTCGCAGTGAGTCTTTTCATGTATAGGTGTCAGAAAATCCTCGTGCTTGTACATGCGAGCGTACACGAGTCAATTTGCTTCGCTTATGTTCTGGCACAAACCCTCGCACACTAAATCCAACACCTACGACGCGGCATGACGAACCTGTTCCAGTAAACTCAGGCTCCAGATAGGAGGTAGGCAAGCGATGGTGTCAAGTAGACTCTACTATGCAGAAAATTAGCAGCACAGTATTATGGCTGTGATCCACATGCACTCGACTCACCCAAAACGCGCGGACTGTAGGACTCATGGTGCCTAGAGATCGTCAGTTCCTGACGACGCTATGCCCAGACGCTTGCGGTGTCCACTCTAGTCCATCAACCGGTGACTCCGGGGCAGTCCCCCAAAATGGATCCTGTACTAGCGACTTTTTGATCTCCAGCATTGTATTCACACTCACATGAAATGTGAAATGAGTCAGATGACTAGTGCATGATCCCCGTCGTTCGATTTAGGGAATCAAATCGTTAAGGAAAGTCGGTAAGTCTACATGTATCTCAGGTGTCGCAACTCCCCTGTCACAGAATTCTCGTTTACTTGCAATCTATGCTATGCAGCACCAACTACTAGTACTCTCCCCACCACGATACTGGTTTACAGGCATTACTTTACCATACTCTTCAAAATACGTCACCAACGGCTTTAAATCCTCTTGCATATCCACGCTCTCGAATAAATTATTCATTCTCAACGCCAAGATATTTCCACACCACTGGTGCCCTGCCCTTCCTCCCGTAGCCTCCACGATGCAACGGTTTAAAGGCGATCCATTAATAAGAAAGTCGTCGTCGTACAGGATGCAGAGGCCACGCCCAAGTTCCGGCCCATTGATTCCCCACCGATTAAAGCACATATTTCCCCTATATGTGTGCTTGAACCATATGTCTGTGTCGAGATTGGGGTATTCGGTCGGATCGTACTCATCCCCGGGAAACAACTCCCAAGGAATTTTAACGAGACGAGGCTTGGTTTCATTCACGGGAAAGAGGATGGCATCAAAGGTGTTGGCACCAGCCGCCTTGACCCTGAGGCAGTACTCTTTGTGCGATCGCCAGTCCTGCAAGCGAACAGAGGTTAGGTAGTAAGTTACCGACGATAGGCACTAGGATGTAATGTTCAGATTCCACCTTTTTCTGATGCCCTTTGTTACAATAAAAAGCACCTTTGCAACTCGAACACATTCTCGTGGTGGGAGTGCCACACCTGAGGCAGCTTTGCGTGGTCATCGAGAGGTTCAAAGGCGGTTCAAAGTAAAGGTGGAAATGAAGATGTTTATTGTCGGTGGGGACAACCTGCGGTCGAGGGCGATACGTGCGGATGGTGGTTTGTGTCAGAGAGTTGCTGTTTCTTCAGTATCTGTTGTGGGGATAACGTACAGTCGAACCTCTCGTAACCCATAAGTTACCTCTCGATGGACGGCATACTAGTACAATATACTACTAGGCTATCATGATGGAGGTTATGTCGTATGTCGTATCGAACATGTGCTAAAAATAGACAACAAAAATCTCCCCAATTTTTTGACAATGTATGATGTACTGGTGACTTCGTCTAACTGAATGAAACCTTGCTTTGTGTTGGATATTCAAACGCACGCCCTTGTTGGGCTAGCATTGGGCAATTTCAGAAATTATTTGATTACATAACACAGAGGTTGTGTCATCCTTTCCGGCTTTCTAGTTTGCGTGTCTACAAGCTTGTAGCAAAATGGTATGTCCGCATCTACAAAGTGACAATCAACGACCTGACTTCATTACCCGAATTTACTTTAGATCATTCCTGTGCGCTGTTTCTCGTGCGGAAAGGTCATCGGCGATAAATGGAACGCGTACCTTGAGCTCCTCGCAAAAGACATGAGTGAAGGGTTCGTCCCCCAAGCTCTGCTGCTTTTTTCTTCTGTCTCATTCACTCACCTTCCCTCCAGGGATGCTCTCGATGAACTTCAACTCAAAAGATATTGTTGTAGACGCATGGTTCTCACTCATGTGGACCTCATTGAGAAGCTCCTCCATTATAACCGTGCGTGTCCAGGCAGACGTTCACATTTACTTCTATACTTACAAAAACAACCCTGACAGCTATGGAAAGAACAAAGGAGCGAAACCAATACGTACAGTAGGCATGTATTCTTGTAAGTTTCGACCTCTTTAGTATATGTGTCGTGGGCACACAGACTTCGCCTCTACCCACTACTTCGACTGCTTATTGTTGGCATCCCACTACGTCACTTCGTGTCCCGCACATTTATTCTCGCCTCCAACGTCTACTGGCGTCGCGCTACCACCACCACACACAGCGACATGGTCTTCGGGCTGAGGGTAATCAACTCGATTAAGACAACGTTGTAATCCTAATACCAAGGAACGATTGGCGTGTCCCATATTAGTGACTCCTAAACAGAGTGTGCTCCCAGCACCACCCAACCATGCTTGCACTGTGAGTCCCTGATCCGCGTTGGCGAGTTCTGGGCTCGAGAGCCACCCAGGTGGCTGTCCAACTCGCTCGAAAGCAAACGGGCCCACAATTTTGTTTCAAAATCGCTGAAGGATTTTCTGGGCATCCGTGTGTCCCGCTGACGACCCGCCACCAGATACGGCAACGTCCTGTCTGGCGGCAATGGGCGATTGTGCCGGAGAAGCGGGTGCTTGATTGGTGGGCGTGGGGATCGCCTTGCGACGACGCGAGAACGACGTACCCCAGCTAGCGA
>QFDV01000543.1:28381-47437 GCA_003315845.1 Lactarius trivialis
CTGGACCGCCCGGGCCGAACGCGGGAATTCGTGGTGTAGAATATCGAGAGGACGTCGAGAGGCGCGAGGCGCGAGAGCCTGGGCGGAGCGGCGAAGACGAGTGAGGGTGTGGTCGCCCGGGTGCCGTGGTCACGGGTAAGGATGCTGTGGGGAAGGCTGCTGGGGGCTGTGGTGATGGCGTACGGGTGGGGAAAGGCTCTGGGGATGGCGGATGGGGAGTTGGGTCGAATGGTGGTGGTTGCTCGGGTGCCATTGGTGCCTGGGCCAAGAGTCGCGAGAGGGAAGATGGGCCTGCAACTGGCGTCGTCGAGTTCGACCCCTGACGCGCAGCGGGGAAGTGTCGAGAATTGGGTGCGCGAGCCGGATGAAACGTCTCTTCCTCGACTTCGTTCTCCGGCGGCGCGGACAGTGGAACGGGAGGCTCTTCTTTCGGTTCGACCACCGATGACGTCTTCTTGGAAGTTTGCCGGCGTTTCGAGGTACCCGGTTGTGTCCAGTCCTCGACCTCCAACATGTAATACTTCACGCCGTCGCCGAGGCCATATGGATTACTACTGGGGTCCTGCGGGAAAAAATGTTAATAATATGAAATGATCATTTTGGACATACAGACTTTCGGATCGACCACTCGTTCGGTTATGGATGTGATTCTTGCAACTATCCACTCTCGCGTCTTCAGTTGCTCCTCGAGGTGCCCAGTTGCTTGAAGGAAGTAGTGTGGGAAAGAGACTGGTCAGTCGGAGTCAGTATGGTATTCACAAAAGAGAAGCACGGCAGCTACCATTGAACGCAGCCCATGGCTTCGAAATTGAGTTGCGCGTCGGTAAGAAGAGCGCGAGATCACCCTTGGCAAAGTTTCGGAAGGAAATCTTCCCCTTGGCACGCTCCCGATACTCCTTGCATTGTTTCTGCCACTTACGAATTGTCGAGCCCGTCTTCGAAACAACCTCCAGAAACTGGTCGTGGTCGAAAGAGCGCAGAATCTCGACAGCACCGGCAGGATCGGAAGGGTCAACGGGGGGTGGTTCATCATGTGGGCTCATCCTGGGATTTGTCGAGAAAACATGCGACTCGGAAAGTTGAGCTATCGACTTGGATATTGAGGGATGGGACATGGCCGCCTGGGAGACAGTTAGTGCTTTGAAGTGAGCCGTGCGGTAGGCGATAGAGGTCTCCAACAGCTGCGCGACGAGCCGTTCGGCCGCCTCTACCTTGTGCTCAAATTCGGACTGCGAGACGCGGCCCGCTCGAATGTCTTCTCGAAGCACGCTCTCCACGCTCCGCGCCTCCCGCAGCTCGCGCTCGAGGCGTTGAAACTCTTCCCGGAGACGAACCGAGTCGGTTTCCTTCACCTCGACTTGAGCCGTAGCTTCCTTCAGTTGGCGTTCCAGATCTTCCACCTCTGCTCGTAGCTCGAAGAACTGGTGTTCTAGCACAGCTCGGTCTCCGTCAGCTTCAGCAACATAGTCACGCAGCTGCCGGTCGTGCTCGCTCGCTTGAGCGCGCAACAGCCTGTCCTTCTCTTCGCTAGCGTCTTTCAAGGCAGTTTTCATGTCGGATCGTTCCTTGCACATGGTGTCGACCTGGGCTTCTAGATTTTCTCCTCGAGCCCGCGCCTGTTCGAGACTTCTTAGAGTATCGTCTTGGTCTTCAAGAAGCTTTGCAATTTTCGCGGCGTTTCGCGCCTCCAAAGCCCGAATCTCCTCGGCTTCCTCACGGGCCTGAGCCAATTGCTGCCGGAGAACCTCCGCAGCTTTAGTCTGGCTTGTCGCCTCCGCGAGGGCTTCGCTTAGCTCTTGCCGTTGCCGTTCGACGTTCGAAAGAAGATCCTGGTGCCTATCTTCTGAAATACGCCGCGCTGTGACCTCGCTGTCCATTTGTGCACGAGCTTGGCGTAACTCTCGTTCGAACCGTTCTGTTTGTTCGTGCTCGCTGCTAGCGGACCGAAGCTGCTCTTTGAGTTGGTCGATTTCAGCTTTCAAAGCACGTCGTTCTTCATTAAATACTGCCTCGCTGTCGGCTTTCTTCCCTTCAAGATCGCGTAGATTCTCGGCGAGCTCTTGAAAAGCTTGTTCATCTGCGTCGGATACTACGAGCGAGGAAGGTGTCATCAGTCTAAAAGGTCTTCCAGAGATCGACAGCCCACCCACAACGCCTCCGTGATAATGCTAATCTTGATGACGAGAGCACTGGGTGTTGTTAGCCGGTTCACGACTACGGGAAGAAGTAGCATTCGACGACATACACGACCGCTCGGCAATCCTATCAAAGCCCGACTCGAGAGCATCCATCCTGTCGACTAGTCTCTGAAGGTTCGTGCGAGTCTCTCGAACGTTGTTCAGTGCAACGTCGTTGTCCCTGAGTGACTGGGAATATCGCTCCAAGTCTTCAAGAACGCGTAGAAGATCTAGTCGTAGAGGCTCGAATCGGACATCCACAGTAAAGCCGTGATTCGCCACGCACTATTGATATCTGCCCGCTCTAAAGTGTACGGGCTGTCGGTATCCCTGCCTCCGGAAGGGGAGAAGTCGATTGAGGGAACCGCATCATCCATACCCTTGGGATCGAAGGGAAGTTGGCCATGCACTTCGCCACGATACACCTGACGGCGCTTGCGTTCGACACCCCTTGACAACAACGTAAGCGAGAGAAACGCGAGAGAAAACTAGGCACATACGAAAGCTTCGCCATTACTTCCAAGATTATCTGGCATCTTGTGTAGAAAAATCTTGCTATACAAATACGATCAGGAGGCCGTTGTCAAGACGCCGAAATGAAGCACCGCTACAGACAGAACTCTTTCCGGCGAACAATCTCAATGACAGTGGCGCCATAAGCATACACCAGGTTATGGAGTCGCTGGATATGGGGGAATGTGTTCTTGGTCCTAAAGCTGGATTGTAGCGCAGTTAAATCAGCCGGAAGTGCGACAAGGTCGTTGTTTAGGGTACTGATTTGTCGGAGACCCCGTAAGCAGTGTTCTGTGAACGTGTTCTAGGGAGACATGAGAGGAGAACAACCTGATGATACTCGAGAATACCTTCATCTGCGTGACAGACGAAACGTTACTTCTCATTGATATGTCCAACTGACGGAGCTCTGCAGCAGAGTTATGGATATCTGTCAGATGAGTCAGGAAATAGTCTTACCTTGTAGAAGTGCATCGACATTTGGTACAGGACCTAGATGACGATGGGCAAACGATACGGCACGAGCAGGGTAGCCAAACTTTACCATCGAGGGAGGCTACGACTTCTGAAACTCTGCCATGCAACTCGCGAGATAGCTGGTCTAATGCCTCGGCTTCATCTAGAAGCCTGATCATGTTTTTGTTTAAAACAACGCCCAAACATACGGCCAAGTGCCCGACAGACCTTGTGTCAGACAGACTTGATCTCACTCCGGTCGCCCCATCGCTAAGCCTCTTCATAGTCTCCTCGACGCGACGAAAGCGTTCCTGAAGGTCAACTTTACCAAGATGATGAATATGTGCATCGCCAAAAGGAGCAAAGAAATACCATGAGTTCGTCGACACGCATCTGCCACCTGGTGCATCTTCTCATTGGAGACGTAATCCCCAAGCGTGCGCGCTCGACCTCCTGAGTCAATAGCCCGTTGCATCGCGATAGACATGAACTCCCGGTGAACGTGAACACGCGAGGCCATTTCCAAATCGGCACCGACGCTGGCAAGAAGAGAGGCCTGCTTGTCTAGTTCCCGGCGTGCGCCCGCGGCGACAGCATCGAACACGTCGGCGACGTTAAGCACGTTGAGGTCAAGAGCAGTCGACGCGATCCGTAGGGCAGACTGTTGGCAACGCAGTGAATCCAGCGTTCGGCTAATTGATTGTTGATGTGCCTGGGCCGATCTGTGGTATGAAGCACCCAACTGCGATGGTCGGAAAGGGGGCGTCGCAGTCATCGTTTCTTTTGAAAAAAAAATTACGCGTGCGGAAGACGCGCAGCTCGAGGGAGACGCACCTTCTATTGGGGGCTGTATTGGAGGCTGTAAATGGAGGAGCTTCATCACCTCATCGAAATCCTCGTCTAGATAGTACTTGTTGAACACAAATATTGACTGGTGGACGGTCAGAGACGTAAAAGCATGAGAAAGGGAGCATACCTGGTCTTGTGCCCCTGCAAGATCCCGCACATTGTCCGTTCTCAATCTCCGTCCGTCCGAAAGATATGCAAGCACTGCGCCTTCCTCAATCCCAATCTCTTTGCGTAGAAATGCCTCGAGACTTCCCAACCTAGAAGATGGTCAGTTGAGAAAAAGCGAGTCGTTGCTGCTGCGGTACCTCTCTATGTCCCAGAGAGTGGCACTTGTCTGTTCATTCAGTCAACGGCGCAAGTGGTCGCCTAGAGAGCACATACCTGGAATACTTCACCGTCTTCGGCCCTGCATATGTGGATCATTTTTTGCGCTTGTGAGAAAGGGGGAAAGTTGTAGTTGGGCTGAAGGCCGCACGCAAGTGACGCACTTCCTGCCTGTGAACTCCCGAAAAGGAAAGTAGCGCTCTGCCGCGACTCTCAAAGTTACTCAAACAAAAATAATTAACAACTCAAAACTCTAGTTGAACTCCACGTCTCCGCAGCCCTGTTTTCCGTACAGTCTACCCTGCGCCCGCGGTATTCCTGGTGGCTACTCAAAAACGCGCATCCTCCAAACAGAACGAATACAACCTGAAGCACCGCCCTGAGCGTGAGGATTCGGACTAGCAGACGCGTCACCCGTGCGGCGTGCGTGACCTGGAATCGTACTCACAGAGACTCACAGTCGCACTAGTATACGTACTCACAGTAAGTTACTCACGTGTCCGTGACTCAGGCTCAAGCTGTCAAGACATACTGCATCAACCAGTTACTGGATGCACTCTACTGTACTTATACAAGATCGGCCGAGGTGTGGGAAGCATTCAATTGTACGCACGTCCTCTGGCCTGCTCCAGAACCGCGGTTTTCATACAGTACAGTAGCCGAGTTCGACTCTCACCTGTACTTCCCCAGCCATGTCGCTTTCAAGCCGGTTGTCGTCATCCGCAAGCAACAGTTATCAAAACTACGCAAGCTTGTCAAACTAGAGTCTTTTCATTCGACTGTGCTAGCTTCGCATCCCCCCGCATTTGTGGGCTCGGGTCCGCACGACGAAGGGAGGAAGGCGAGTCATCGGGTCGAACGCCACTGGCAGGCATGCACCTCAAAATAATTGTTTGGCTCAGCGTCTGTTCGACGCGCAATGTCATCGTCTGCCGTCATACTCGGTGGCGCACTCCCCTTCCATCGGAAACACAGCATAAGTAATTGTTGAACGTCGGCGTTCCAACGAATATGGTACTAATGGATGATCAGCGGACGATGCGCCATGTTGGTGGGTGGGGACCTACGTAACGTCGCGCTTGTAAATCTGTGTTATTGCGGCGAAACCGTAATCGAGGAACTCGGTCGAATGGGGGTCGTTCTCTGAATCTTGCATACCCGGGTCTCCGTGCTTCGCTTCCCTGCTCTGCAATAACTGAGGCGCTGCCGTTCTGGCCGACTAAACTTCACTCGTGCGTGGCGGTACAGAGTCGTACACGGGGGCGAAATATAGGGAGATTGGGAACAATGGGACATGTGGACAGGGCCAGCGTATCTCCCGTTTTTGTGAACTTGAACAAACTGGCGGTTTTCACGGAACTCGTCCTTCTTTCACGCCGTTCCATCAAAATGATGGTTCAGTGATACACACGGATCAAGAACGCTTCCCGCATCTCCTTATTAAAACCGACTGGAGGTTAGTGTGAGTTTTCGTACACGTTTAAACCTCGTGGTGAATGCCTCAGCTTCGTGCCATAACTTGGCACTTTTCGACCTTCTCCCTTCTCCCTCTCCCCTCCTTTCAACATGTCAGATAGCTATCTTCTTCTGTAAGCTTTTCATTTACGTTCGGTCTTCGCCTATCTCAATGCCGGCGAGGAAGATACGTACCTGGCCTGTCGTTATTAAGGCGCTTTCTATACCGGACAACGCCCGCAGAGGGCGTTCCCATAGAACAACTAAGGCCGGACCCAGCATATGTTCGACTCATCCGATGCGCCGTGAACGACATCCGAATGTGCCAGGAGATCGTTGGTGGTTGGGCAGCTCAGCTAGACGAGTGTGTGCAACAAGTCTTCTGTGTCTTTCGCTGACAGGTCGAACAGAATTCGTTGCAAGGAATTTGAGGAGCAGGAGCGGATGCTCCGGCATCATCTGACTCTTCTCAGAGAAGACGTCAGCTGGTGTTCACGGGCGACCGACGAGATCGTTCTCTGCCATGAAGAGTTCGCCTATCTGACGGCCCAGAGGATCCACGACGCGTCCAGCCCGTGTCTGAAGGGACTGGCGTACGCCGGTCAAGAGATCGCCAATAAAATAAACAAGGCTTCCGGCGAGCTTTCTGAGCAAGTCAGACTCATGCAAGGAAACTTGAACTCATTTATATCTACTCTGGAGAAGATGGGGAGGCGGTCGATAGCGAGTCAGGCTTTGGAGTGGTTGAAGTACCTGTTCAACGCACTCGCCAACATCTTCGAGCTTGGGTCATTCGTGTCCCCCTTTCTACACACTCTTGCCTCCCGTGTCGGCATGACCGTGCCTGATGGGTCCACTCTTTGTAAAGCAGCATGCGCTCTTCGTGGAGCGGCATCCGGTATGTTTCTTTTAGAGTTCTTCTACACGGCAGTCATCCAACTCCTATGTAGAAATAAGCTCAGGGAAAGAATCGGAGAGCATAGAGTCTGTGTTCCTATTCCTTAAAGATATCGTCCCGAAGGAAGCACAGGCAGCACAGAAGCGTCTAGCAAAGTTCGACGAAGCCCTCCTCAAAATGGGACTGGAAACGCGCATGATGACTGATCGCCCCAACCCCGGCTCGACTACAGTTGCGCAAGAGTGGAGAAATATAGCTATACAAATCAATGGTACCCGACGATGAAGCCGATGAGGATCCAGATGCCAGCAGTAGTTGATCCTCGGGGCTCGGGTTGATCGAAGTATTGTGCTACTCACAACCGTTACTTTTGTACAACCAGATTTGCACCCGGTCGAACCCCATTTATCCTTTTAGCCAAAATACTTGTTTTGATGAGAGGAACCAAAACCTAAGACAGTTTGTCGAAATACTCAAAACTTAGGGAGCGTTGATGGATCGATTCTGCTTTGATGTGACTACAGTAACTAAGGCAACCATGTGTGAAAATGGGCTGCAACCTGCCTTCCAGTGGGTGTTTTCTTGGTCAAAAGCATACGGTAGGATAGGGATGTGTAAAAAATATATTTTTGTGTTATAACTGGTTTATTACTAGTTTATAATTGTTAAGTGGGTATTATAATCCCTGAACCCACGTTCCTTCTCCTCCCTTTTCAACATGTCAGACTCGGAAAGCCCTCTTCTGTAAGCGTTTCATTTACGTTCGGTCTTCGCCCATCTCAACGCTGATGAGGAAGATATGGCCTGTCGTTATTCATGAACTTTCTAAACTGGACAATGCCCGCGGTGGGTGTGCCCATAGAACAACTAAGGCCGGACCCAGCGTATGTTCGACTCGTACGAGGCGCCGTGTACGACATTCGAATATGCCAGGAATTATTTGGTGGCTGGGCAGCTCAACTAGATAGGTGTGTGTGCAACAAGTCTTGTGTGTCGTTTGCTGACAGGTCGAACAGAGTTCGTTCCGAGGAATTTAAGGAGCAGGAGCGGGTGCTCCGGCATCACCTGACTCTTCTCAGAGAAGACGTCAGCTGGTGTTCGCGGGCGACTGACGAGATCCTTCTCTGCCATGTAGAGTTTGCCAATCTGACAGCCCAGAGGATCAACGACGCGTCCAGCTCGTGGTCGAAGGGACTCCCGTACGGTCAAGATACGACGAGGATTGCCAATATGATAAACAAGGCTTCCGGCGAGCTTTCCGAGCAGGTCGTACACATGCAGGGAAACTTGAACTCGTTTGTATCTGCTCTGGAGAAGATGGGGGGGCCGTCGATACTGAGACGGGTCTTCGGGTGGTTGAAGTACCTGTTCAATGCACTCGCTGGCATCTTCGAGCTTGGGTCATTCGTGTCTCCCTTTCTACACATTCTTGCCTCCCGTGTCGGCATGACTGCGCCTAATGAGTCCACTCTTTGGATGGCAGCCTCCGCTCTTCGTGGAGCGGCATCCGGTATGTCTCTTTTAGAGTTCTTCTACACAACGCTCATCCAATCCCAACGTAGGAATACCCCCTGGGAAAGAATCGGAGAGCATCGAGTCCGTGCTCCAATTCATTAAAGATACCGTCCCGAAGGAAGCGCAGGCAGCGCAGAAGCGTCTAGCTCAGTTCAATGATGCGCTCTTTGTCATGGGACTAGAAGAGCGCATGAAGACTGGTCGAAGGGTGGCTCTATGCGGCCCCGACTCCGACTTCACTGCAGTCGCGCAAGAGTGGAGAAAGATAGCCAAGCAATACCAATCAATGTTACCCGACGATGAGGCTGACGATGAGGCCGCAATGCGCCGCCTTACGGTCGCTACTTTTGTACAACCAGGTTTGGTCCCGGAAGAAAAGTCGGATGCTCAAAACTGAGGGAGTCGTTCAACTTATTCTGTCGATGGACTTCCTACGCAAACAATGTGTCGACCTTACCCCTTTTATGTGATATGTAGCACCGTGGACTGAATGTTTTCTTGGTCAAAGGCGAATGTGATATATTTTTTGGGTTGCAATGTATAGTCGCTCCGATTGCCAATGGCAGCGCGCTTCTAAATCTCGGCCGGTCGTCCGACGCGAGCATAGGCAGAACCGAGATACATCTGTGTTATTGCGGCGGAACCGCGATCGAAGGAGTCGGTACTAGTAGCCTCGTTCAAAGTTGAGCGCTGAGCGACGACTTTTCGCGGACTTTCGCGGTCGTTGGTCGGGGTCGTCACATAAGCCCTGTTTGAAACTCCGAGTGTCACCACAAGGTACCAAGCAAGGTACCACGGACTAGCGGAGAGCATCAAGGATAGCATTACCAGAACCCTAGACATCATTGCTGTAGGATATAGATTCTGGCTATATATAATAACAGGATTCAGGAATGCCAATTTCCAGCTTCTCAAGCTTGCCCCAACCCAGCCACGACCTCAGCCACTGACACGACCGCGAAAGTCGTGGCTCAACTTTGAACGAGGCTACTAGTATCTTGCGTACCCGGGCCTCCGTGCTTCGCCCCCCTGCTCTGCAGTGGCTGAAGCGCTGGCATTCTGGCTAACTTACCAACGTGCGGGACAGGGTTTCCCTCCGAGTCATCGGCTTCAACTGCCAGCGCCTGGAACAATGCGACAGGGCCAACTATGTGAACTTGTGCAAACAGGCGGTTTTCACGAAACTCGCATCTCTTTCACGCCGTTCCATCGAAATGATGGTTCTGTGATACTCGCGGATCAAGAACGCTTCCCGGGTCTCCTTATTTAAACCGACTGGAGGTTGGTGTGAGTTTTCCAGAGAGAACACCCCCATTCTTGCTTTCCTACACGTTTAAACCTCGTGGTGAAGGCCTCAGCTTCGTGCCGTAACTTGGCATTTTGCGACCTTTACTTCCCTTCGCCCTTATCCCTCTCCCCTCCTTTTCAACATGTCAGATAGCTATCTCCGTCTGTAAGCGTTTCATTTACGTTCGGTCTTTGCCTATCTCAACACCGATGAGGAAGATATGTACCTGGCCTGTCGTTATTAAGGCGCTTTCTATACCGGACAACGCCCGCGGAGGGCGTGCCCATAGAACAACTAAGGCCGAACCCAGCATATGTTCGACTCATCCGATGCGCCGTGAACGACATCCAAATGTGCCAGGAGATCTTTGGTGACTGGACAGCTCCGCTAGACAAGTGTGTGCAACAAGCCTTCTGTGGCATTAACTGACACGTCGAACAGACTTCGTTCCGAGGAATTTGATAAGCAGGAGCGGGAGCTTCGGCATCACCTGATTCTTCTCAGAGAAGACGTCACCTGGTGTTCACGGGCAACCGACCAGATCATTCTCTGCCATGAAAAGTTCGCCTATCTGATGGCCCAGAGGGTCGACGACGCCTGCGGCCCGTGCGCCAGTCAAGACACGACGAAGCTCGCCAGTCAAGCCACGACGACGCTCGCCAATAAAATAAACAAGGCTTCAGGCGAGCTTTCCAAGCAAGTCAAAGAGACGAAAGCACACTTGAACTCGTTTGTATCTGCTCTGAAGAAGATGGGGAAGCAGTCGATAGCGAGACAGCTTTTGAGGGGGTTAAAGTACCTGTTCAACGCACTCGCTCGCCTCTTCGAGCTTGGGTCATCCATGTCCCCCTTCCTACACATTGATTCCTCCAGTATCAGCGTGACCGCGCCTGATGGTAAAGCAGTCTCCACTCTTCGTGGAGCAGTATCTGGTATGTTTCTTTTAGAGTTCTTCTACATGGCGCTCATCTAATTCCGACGTAGAAATATCCGAAGAGAAAGAATCGGAGAGCTACGAGTCTTTGTTACTATTCCTTAAAGATGTCGTCCCGAAGGAAGGGCAGGCAGCACAGAAGCGTCTGGAAAAGTTCGACGAAGCCCTTCACGACATGGGACTAGAAAAGCGCATGGTGGCTGATTGCCCCAACCCCAACTTGACTCGGGCTGCAGTTGCAGAAGAGTGGAGAAAAGTAGCCAGGCAATACAAATCAATGGTACCCGATGATGAGGCCTAGGATGAGGCTTCAATGAGGCCGATGTCGGATGACTCGATGACTGATGGCGCAATGCGCCTTACGGCCGCTAGTACTTTTGTACAACCAGATTTGTCCTCGGAAAAAAAGCTGAACACTCAAAACTGAGGGAGTTGTTCTTTGTTGATGATCGGGCCTATTCCGCCTCCTATTCCGCCATGATATGGTGCTTACACCTTCTATATGATGTGAACTGAATGTTTGTTTTCTTCAAGTTTAGTATATGATATATACAGTATTAAACTATTGTATAGAACTCCTACCGGCCGATTCCGTCGCTGTCCAAAAGTGGCGGCCATCAGACGTACCTACCATGGGCCTGATTCAAGTCATGGCGTTTAAAACCCTCTCAAAATCTGAAAAATCATATATTCAGAAATCTCTGCAGGCACAACATCCACTCCGTGGAGATGGCCGTTCCCTCCACCAGTTCCGTTCCGTCACCGGGTCACCTTACAGACTGGAGTCGCTCCGATCGCCAATGGCAGCGCGCTTCTCAAACTCAGCCGGTCGTCCGACGCGAGTATAGGTGGAACCGAGATCCTCGCCGCCGTGAAGCTCGAGAGGAGGAAGACATAGGACCCGCTGGCAGCGGTGTGGAGGGTGACCGAATCGCACGCGTTGTCCCTTGGTGCGTTTCAGTCTCCCCTACTTCGCTCGCGAAAACAATTATTGACAGGTGCGAACGAAGAAAAGCTCTCCGGTTGCGTACTCTCATCTCCCAGCAGCCGCACTAGACGATCTCCGGCACGACTGCGCCACGGTCCTACACGACGTTCTCTCGCACGTTTCGCTGCGACCTCCTAGCCTCGGTATCATTCCTGGCCGCAAAGCATGGCTCCTGACGCTCGACCTGATGGTGCTCTCGGACGCGGGGAACGTGTATGACGCGCTCTTCATGGCGCCACGAGCTGCGCATTGGGACACACGTGCCTAAGACTAGAGCCGTCGAATATCGCCGTGACGATGAAGGAGGGCTAAGGATAGTGACGACATGGATGTCGACCCCGAAAAACAAAGCGGTCTTGATACAAGATCGAAATTATCGGCCACAGACTTCGAGCTCGAGAATGCCTGGGATGAGGAGCCTGTATTGGGCGGACGAGACGCCTGGCCTGTGTGTATCACGCTCAACTTGGTACCGGTTTCTTTCCTCTATCCTCTATTTGGCTGTTAAATTAAACCACCCAATTTTGACTGTTATAGTTTCCGGAAGTGCACTTCTCGGACGCCACTACACAGAGGAGGCCGCCGCACCCGTTCGTCTGCTCCTGATATATTCCTTGGATCAAGAACAGACGACGTGTTTGAATCAATTCTCGTGCACCTCGGGGCACCCCCACGTAGCACTACACTTTGTAAGTACTGGTGTCTTTTCATTCAGCTGTGCTAGCTTCGCATCCGCCCGCATTTGTGGGCTCGGGGAGGGCACAACCTGGACACAAAACTTCGGGTCCGCACGGCGAAGGGAAAGGCGACTCATCGACTGTTTGGCTCAGCGTCTGTTCTACGCCGCATTGTCTACCATCGTTCCACTCAGTGGCGCACTCCCTCTTCTCAGTTATCCCCTCTATGTCAGCAGCAGTTGAAGAGTGTAAGTAATTGTTGGACCTCGGCGTTCTCTGTGTTCCAACAATATGGTACTGATGGAAGCATAGATAACTCAAGTTAGTTTCGGTGGACGATACGCCATGTTGGTGTACTTATCTTCGCGCTTGTAAATCTGTGCGTAATTGCGGCAGAACCGTAATCGAAGAACTCGGTTGAATGGGGGTCGTTCTCTTGCATACCTGGGCCTCCGTTCTTCGTTTCCCTGCAGTGGCTGAAGGCGTTCTGGCTAACTTACCAACGGGCAGGACGGGATTTCCATCATCGGTATCAACCGCCAGCGCCTAGCGCAGCCATTGGAGACAAAATTTACCTTGGTATTACGGATTCATACACGGGGGTGAAATATAGGGAGATTGGGAACAATGGGGACAGGGCCAGCGAGTGGCCAGCGTAAGTAATGTCGGTTGTTGTTACTATGTGAACTTGTGCAGACTGGCAGTTTTCACGGAACTCGCGTTTCTTCCACGCCGTTCCATCGAACTGATGGCTCTGTGATACGCACGGATCAAGAACGCTTCCGCGTCTCCTTATGTAAACTGACTGGAGGTTGGTGAGTTTTCCAGAGAGAAGAGGAACCCGTCCTCTTCTCTCCTATTACGCAAGGCGTACACGTTTGGACCTCGTGGCGAAGTTGGTCGACCCAGGCCTCAGCTTTGTGCCATGCTAATTTGGCACTTTGCGTACCCTTCGCCCTTCTCCCTCTCCCCTCCCTTTCAACATGTCAGAAAGCCCTCTTCTGTAAGCGTTCATTTACGTTCGGTCTTCGCCCATCTCAACGCCGATGAGGAAGATATGTACCCGGCCTGTCGTTATTCATGCGCTTTCTAAACTGGACAATGCCCGCAGTGGGCGTGCCCATAGAACAACTAAGGCCGGACCCAGCGTATGTTCGACTCATCCGAGACGCCGTGTACGACATCCGAATATGCCAGGGGATCTTTGGTGGCTGGGCAGCTCAGCTAGACAAGTGTGTGCAACAAGTCTTCTGTGTCGTTCGCTGACAGGTCGAACAACAGAATTCGTTCCGAGGAATTTGAGGAGCAGGAGCGGATGCTCCGGCATCACCTGACTCTTCTCAGAGAAGATGTTAGCTGGTGTTCACGGGCGACCGACGCGATCCTTCTCTGCCATGCAGAGTTCGCATATCTGACGGCCCAGAGGATCGACGACGCGTCCAGCTCGTGGCTGAAGTCACTGCCATACGGTCAAGACGCGACAAGGCTCGCCAATGAGTTGAACAAGGCTTCCGGCAGGCTTTCCGAGCAGGTCGCACACATGCAAGGAAACTTAAACTCGTTTGTATCTGCTCTGGAGAAGATGGGGGGGCGGTCGATAGCGAGACAGGTCTTGAGGTGGTTGAAGTACCTGCTCAACACACTGGCCAGCATCTTCGAGCTTGGGTCATTCGTGTCTCCCTTCCTACACACTGTTTCTTCCCGTGTCAACATGATCGCGCCTGATGGATCCACTCTTTGTAACGCAGCCTCCGCTCTTCGTGAAGTGGCATCTGGTGTGTTTTCTTTTTCTTTTTATAGAGTTCCTCTACACGGTGGTAATCCAATTCCGACATAGAAATATGCCCTGGGAAAGAATCGGAGTGCATCGAGTCGGTGCTCTTATTCCTTAAAGATACCGTCCCAAAGGAAGCGCAGGCAGCACAGAGGCGTCTAGCAGAGTTTGACGAAGCGCTCTTCGTCATGGGCCTGGAAGAGCGCATGATGACTGGTCGAAGGGTGAGTCTGTGCGGCCCCGACCCCAACTTCACTGCAGTTGCGCAAGAGTGGAGAAAGATAGCCAAGCAATACCAATCAATGTTACCCGACGCTGAGGCCGATGATGGTGCAATGCGCCTTACGGCCACCGCTTCTATACAACCAGATTCGGTCCCGGAAAAAAAGTTGGATACTCAAAATACTGAGGCCTGAGGCCTGAGGCATCAACAAAGAACAAGTTGAACCAAGAGTTGAATGACTCGACCAATTCCGCCTCACTCCGCCTCCACGCGACCAAATAATTTGTCGACCTTACACCTTCTGTGATGTGTAGCACCATGAACAATGTTTTCTTGATCGAAAGCCATAGGGTAGGAATGTGTAAAAATGTATTTGTTTTTCGATTGTACAGAACTCCCAACTTGTCGTTACGCCATGTAAATTTGCAGACCCCATACCTTGACCCATACTGTACCGCGGCCGATTCCG
This sequence comes from Lactarius trivialis, assembly GCA_003315845.1. NCBI lineage: Eukaryota > Fungi > Basidiomycota > Agaricomycetes > Russulales > Russulaceae > Lactarius > Lactarius trivialis. Next base: position 42,922 of record QFDV01000543.1, read on the forward strand.
CCGCTGTCCAAAAGTGGCGGCAGTAGCATCTCACCTTACTGATTCAAGTCATGGCGTTTAAAACCCTCTCAAAGTCAGAAAAAGCCTATATTCGGAAATCTCTACAGGCACAACATCCACTCCGAGGAGACGGCCGTTCCCTCCACCAGTTCCGTTCCGTCACCTTACAGACGGGAGTCGCTCCGATCGCCAATGGCAGCGCGCTCCTCAATCTCGGCCGGTCGTCCGACGCGAGTATAGGCGGAACCGAGATACTCGCTGCCGCTAAGCTCGAAGTCGAAGACATAGGACCCGCGAGTAGCGGTGTGGAGGGTGGCCGAATTGCTTGCGTTGTATCTTGGTGCGTCTCAGTCTCCCCCTATTTCGCTCGCGAAAACAATTACTGACAGGTGCGAACGAAGAAAAGCTCTCCGGCTGCGTATTCTCATCTCCCAGCAACCGCACTGGACGATCTTCAACACGACTACGCTACAGTCCTAAACGACGTACTCTCGCACGCCTCGTTGCGACCTCCGACCCTTGGTATCATTCCCTTCCGCAAAGCATGGCTCTTGACACTCGACCTTATGGTGCTCTCGGACGCGGGGAACGTGTACGACGCGCTTTTCATGGCGGCTCGAGCGGCGCTTTGGGACACGCGGGTGCCTAGAACCAGAGCCGTGGAATATCGCCGCGATAATGGAGGGAGGAGGGCAAAGAATGACGACGACATGGATGTCGACCCCGAAACTCAAAGCGGTCTCGATACCAGATCGAAAGCATCGGCCACGGATTTCGAGCTGGAGGATTCCTGGGATGAGGGGCCTGTATTGGGCGGACGAGACGCTTGGCCCGTGTGCATCGCGCTTAACCTGGTACCAGTTTCCTTTCCTCTATTCTCTTTTTGGAATTAAACCACGCTACTGTAGTTTCCGGGAGTACACTTTTTGGACGCCACCACTCAGGAGGAGGCCGCTTCACCCGTCCGTCTGCTCCTGATATATTCATTTTCCGCCAAATCTCCCGCCGCGCTTCATGGGATGCACTTGCTCGGCGTGGGGGATATTGACTTCACGCAGATCGAGTCGTTGGTCAAGGTGCGCGTGCAATGCTCTTCTTAGTCGTCGCTCCTCATTTTACATCACTCACAGGAGGGGGAAAAATACGCGCTAGATATATATACCGCGTTAAACGCCAAGCTAAAAGATGAAGATCTGCGCCGGACCGACAAAGCACGATTGAAGTTTTCGTTTTCTTCTGTACGATGAGCGACGCCAGCGCGTCTTGCGAGATTCGCACCTCTCTCCTGTAGCCTGTAATGTTTCATGCCACTTTTGGCGAACTATTCTGTTGTTCTGTGCATCCAGTACAATTAATATGCAAACGCCGTTCACGCGTTCACGGGTCCTCGTCTCTACGTTTCGACGACGCTTCCAGAGAAAGGACTCTCGTGTACGACGGGAAACAAAAACATTGAATACTACCTCCGATTCGTCGCGGAAATGTTTCTCAGCTTTTTGACTCGGAAGCCATTTGAACATCCCGCAGTGCAGAAGGCCGCAATCTCCGGTAGCTTCAAGTTGCGGCAACTTGAACCGCCGCCACCAATCGCCGGACCACCGGAGACCTTCACACGATTACTGCCGCACGTCATCCGCCCGCCTATATAGATCACTGTCCGCCAGCTCGTAGTAATGTCACGTACGCATTCTGCAACGGACGCGAAACATATCCCGTGGTACACCTCATTTTTAGCTGGACGGCCTATCGCCAACACTACCTGGCACATACCGACATTTATCAAATATCGAGATCAAGGTGCAACCGATTATCCGGCATGCCGACAGTTCATTCTTACTTATCATCATGACATCTGAATTATCACAAAGGAATTGAAGCGGTGCCAAACAGAACACGATATGACAACGAAACACTAATACAGGAAATGTTGGTGTGCAAAGTCCGTTCACCGTGTTACATGGCATATCTGTAAGGAAACAGCATGATAGAATCAAAGACTTGGAGAGGCAACGCAGAATGACATACTTCCGTGTCCACTCCCGCGCAGTCGCCTCGTACCGAGCACGATCGGTCTTATACAAGTGCGCAATGTCGGGTACAAGCGGATCATCGGGGTTCGGGTCCGTTAACATCGAGCAAATGGACAATAGCACTAAACAATGAGCGAAAGTGAGTCAGATGTGACTACTTAGTAACCAAATGAGAAGAATAAGCTAACCCTTGGAGATCGTAAGCGCTGGCGACCATTGATCCCTCAGGATGTCAAGACAGATCGACCCGTTAGCATTGATGTTGGGATGATATATCTTGGTCGTGAAGCTGACTTTCGGTGGCTTGAAAGGATAATCCGTCGGGAAAGTGATTGATAGGAAAAAGACGCCACCGGCATAAGGGGAATCGCCCTAATAGGATAGGATATTCGAAGATGTTTGATGATGAAAATGTAGGAGCTTACAGGGCCCATGATTGTCGCTTGCCACTGGAACATGTTGTCACCAGTAGGTCCGGCAGAGCATGAGGACGGAGGATCACGCCCAAGATCGATCAATTCCTGTGGGGGTGAAAGGTTAGTATATTGAACGAGGCGTATCAGGCACGCGGGGGGAACGTGGCAGTGAAATGTAGTAGAACGAAAAACGGATGCCACCCCCTGCTGATGAGGATACCGACCTTGTTAATGCGCTTGAGAGCCATTGCTACAATAAAATGCTATAATAGTCATACGACAGAGAAATCAAACGAAATCGCATGAGATTGATAAGAGGCATGTGAGGGGTGGATAGATGATGGAAAGAACGGAAACAGATGTGTGATGAATAACTGGATAGAAGGAGGACAAGATAGAAAGGACATACGGTCAGATACGAGTGGTAAACGGCGGAGGAAGGTAAGAGATGGGTTGATGGTGGTAATGGGTGAAGCGGGGCGATTCGACCTAACAAGGTTTATTTGGACGGTTTGTCAGCTATTTGTGACAGCCACAAATAACGCCCGTAAGAGTCATTATTACATCAGCATACATACAATCACCCGACCATCCCGACCATTTCCTAATGGGCATGAGACCAGGTCTCGCCTTTGGGCGCCTCTGGATATCGATATGACATTCTGAATCGGCCAGCACATCACTACCGCGCGAGGCTAGACGAGGCCAGACGGGGCTGAGCACTTCATAATAAGAGCACCACGGAAGAATCGGGTAACCCGGTAGGAAAGCAGACCCGGCAATCGCAGCACTCGGGAGTCGGGCCCGAAGTTGCCTGCGTTGGGATTGCGCTTATCTAAGCGCTTCATCACGACTATGAGTGCATCTACCTTAGCACCTCTGCCTCCTTACCCATCATCTTATGCTCAGTCCAAGCTGTCACCTTCTCAGCTCGTGTCGCTTAATCAGAAAATATCTCTGACCATACAGAAAACCCTTGATCTCCCCGTGCAGTCTGTGAACTCGGCGGCGGCTGTAGCGTTTATCAATTCTTACGCTAGAGACGTCGCACAGAATATCTTGGATGCCTTAATATGGGACGCACACTCCAAGACTAACCCAAAGGCCGAAACGAGTGACTCACGACACATCCGTTTTCGCACTTTCCTCCTCGCCGAGCGGCTCGCCTCAACAGGCGCGCTCGATCTCATAACTCTCCTTGATCTCAGCATCGTATATGCGCCCTATCGCACGCGTCTCCGCGCCCTGCTCAACAATGCCTTCTCGGCCTCTGCCCCTCTCCTCACATCCGCCACCACTTCTGCAATTCCGGCCTTCACGTCCGTCCTTCTCTCCCACGCCAACACCGGACTCCACGGCCTGCGCAAGGCCGCCCGCACCATTCTCTGCTTCACGCGCGTCAGCCCACCAGAGCTGCTGCGCGCTTTTGCGCACTACCGAGACTTCGTGCTCGCCCTGGCCCAGGCGTACGACGCGGGTCTCGGAGCCGCAGCGAGCTCCTACGGTCGCTTGTATTTACCCGCTGCCGGTGCACCAGTGCGCGAGCCCGACGACTGGGAGTGCCTCTTCCTGCAAACCAAAGCCGACCTACTCGACGCGTTCCACATCCTATTCACCGCGCTCCTCGACTCCCTCGCGTCGCTCCCAGAGGGTACCTCCAGCTCCGTAGAAGCCGAACGCACCGTCGACATCGTCTTCGCGCTACACGCGTTGCCTCCGCCGAACCGCACGACCGACTCGCTACCGACGGCGTTCCTCAATCGCAGCCTGCTTGCGGACTACCACCACGCATACAACCTCTCCGAGATGCTCGATCGCGCACTGCGCCGCGCTGCGGCGGACGACGCTCGTCTCGACGTGCTCTCTGTCGCGCTTCGCGAACTCGAGGACGGTGTCGGCGGTGCCGGAAACGACCCCGGTGCGTTCAAGCTGCTCCTTGGCTCTGGCGTGCAGCACGGCATCGATAACCTCGGCCGTGGAGCCCGCACCGCCGAGCGCCCACCGCCGTCTAAGACCGTCATAGCTGCATCCAGCAGCAAGGTAGTGGATCCCCGCATCGAGGAGGTCCGT